>JANITW010000008.1:1998284-2009430 GCA_027564335.1 Erythroxylum williamsii | reverse complement strand
GTGAGAGGTGTGGGTCTTGCACCCAACAAAACCCTGAGGTCCCAGGTTCAACTCTCGAATTCCTCTAAGGAAGGAGATGAATAAGGAAGCCTAAGAAATCAAAGAGGACAAAACTTCAATAATGCGGACCCACTAAAACCAGTCAGGAAAAATTTTCATGACCAAAAATAAGTATAAAATGATGTAATAAACTGAATTAGAAAACCAAAAAAAAAAAGGTTTAAAGAAAAATAGTGAAGATTTTTAGGACCGGGTAGGCCGTTGGAATCCTTATCCTTACCAAACCGTGGCCCACTTCTAGATGTCTGAAGCCGAGGAAGCAAAGGCTCTTTTTGTTTCAACCAACTCGTCTATGTTATCCTTTCAACAAGGATGAAATTAATTATTGTTGTTTTTAGAGTTAATTATTTAAATTTAAACTATAAATTTAATTATAGATTCTAATTTATTTTAATTATGAAATAATCTCTAAAATTTGAGAAAAATTATAAATTTTTATGTAACAATTTAATTTAATAAATATTGCTTTTGAATGTAATAATTTATTAATTATTATGATGTGAATAAATTTATTAATAAATTAATAATTACACTTATTTGCATAATTTAAATTAAATTAAATTTATAAAATTAATTTCTACTTTAATTATTTTATTCATAGTCAAACTTAAAATGATTTTGACTTTTTTGTGACGATTATACGTCCGGTCAAATTGAGTTTGTCTGTTATTCTAAAAGTTGGAGTTTGGGACAACTTGTGCCCTACTCCGAACCCGATACGGTCTTTTTTTTAATTTAAATTTTTAAATATTGTATTATTTTAAGAAGAGGATTTATTAAAAATAACTTCTTCATTAGTGCGCGTATTTTGTAATTATATTTTTTTGGCAGGAGTTTAGTTAGGAATGATAATGGGTTGACTCATAGGTCAGTTTTTTTAATGTTTTAAAATAATTTGTTTAAAATAAAAAGTATAAAATAATATTTTTATTTAAGCTTAGGTCTAGATTATCCAAACTTAAGCTTACCTTAAACCTAATTCTTAACAAAATTAAGTTTAAGACCAGTTTAAACCTAATTTGACCCATAAATTGTTTTATTAAAAACACCAAAATTTAATAATGTTTTTCCTTAAACTTCTGAATTTCAAACCGGACCGGGCCGGATCCAGAGTTAATTCCCAAGCCTCCCATCCCATCATTATTTCGACTGCATTTTCAGTTTCTGTTAATCGAGACTTATATGTGGATGAGGGAGGATTGAACTATCAGAGGCAGAGCAGCAAACCATGGAAGCCAACTTACTCTCGTCATGCCATTCATGTACAATCGGAGCTTCCCATTTCACATTGTTTCTGGGTTTCCCTCGAAGAACACTGGAACGGAACACAACCACCTTAAAACCTCGTACAAGTCTTCAGCTTTGTCCCAAACAAAAGCCAGGTCATAGGTTCTTCGTGGTAGCTGCAACAGAAGGTTCTGCCAAGTCCAGCGAATCCGATGGAACAGTTCCATCGTGGGCTAGGCTGGATTCCGAAGAACCACCGCCATGGGCTCGGGAAGAGGGCAAGGAGGTGTCGTCAAAGCAGAACTTCGAAGTTCCGTTCTTTGTGTATTTGCTTTCCTCGGCGGTCACAGCCATCGCTGCAGTAAACTTCCGACTTTTGTGTTTTGTTAACTGCCGTTTACCAGGAAGGTGATAATGGCATGATGTGGTTAGAATTGTGTATATGCAGATAGGGTCTGTGTTTGAGTACCTGAATCAGAGGCCTGTTTTTGGAGTTTTGAACTCGGACAGCGTTTTCTATGCTCCCTTGCTTGGATTCTTCGCTTTCACTGGAATTCCAACCTCTGTAAGTATCACTTTCCTTTGCTTTATACATGTCAAATTCTTCAACTAGAAAGAGGGTGTTTCTAGCTGCAAAAAGTTCGTGGCTGGTTTTGATTATGCAGAATATATCTTTGAACAAAGATGATAACTTTATCTCAAATTGTCCCAACCCCAACTGACCCTTTTTGCAGGCATTTTTGTGGTTTAAATCTGTTCAAGTGGCTAACAAGGAAGCTGAGGAACAAGATAGGAGAGATGGCTATATGTGAAACCGAACATTTGAGGGTTCTGGGATTACCCTTTTATCGAACATGAGTAGTCGTTCCTTGATGCCTATTTTCACATTCAATGCGAAGAGTTCCATGGACATTCATCTAGCAGTCCGAGATGTGATGTAATTAAGCGTCCGATACGTTGCACACTAACTTAAAAATCGGAGCTTTATGCAGAGGACAGTTTTAGAACCTTAAATATCTCTTGTTGTTGATAAATTATGTACATGCCAAGAATGGCCAAGTTCATTCCATGAGAGAACATTGACTTCTAATATATTCTTGGAGAAGATTACTTGAAAATTTTGAAACGCAAGTTCTTGAATCCAAACTTGGATTACGTTCCAGATGTGTCACTTGTTTTGCGAATGGGAGGTTTAGGAGTTTCTGGCTTAACTTCATAGTCAGAATCATTGCTTTTGATATGCCAAGAAGAGAGACATTTCATGGATGAAAAATAAATGTTATGCATTTGCTAATTATCGTACTGATCTATATAGGGGAAGCAATTCATAGTTTGTGCATCCCCTTGGATGCTACAACAAATAAGTTTGTAGGTCTTGGATTTAATCGTCCTAGCATGTGACTGGAGATGGATGAATGTTCTTCAAAAACTGGTTGCCGTTTTATATCAGCTTCCAATCTGCCCTCTTGAAAAACTGTGGGGATTGAACTGTTAAAAAGAATCAGCCTAGCACTTTTTGATAATATTTGCAACGTTTTTGCCAATCTCTTCCTTTGTCTGCTCTGAGACAGGAATATCTCCAATGTACATGTCAAAGAAAGCCCCTGCCAAAGAAATGGAAGATTGCATAAACAGAAACTACATCATAAACTCCTATTTATCTTTGAAACCTTGTCCTTTGAGAACGGTGATTATATGGACACACTAGAATACAGGTCTTGAAACAGGAAAACGATCTTACTGCATAAGTCCTTGCTTCGGACTGCTCCAATTTGACGGCCTTCAACTGCAGAATTCAACAAAACTAGTCAGCTTTACAGTGAAGATTCAAAGATCTTGAGGCATGTATGTCTACATATCAAACAACTGTACAACTAGAAATAGCTACAACTCACTTTCGGTTATTAGTTGTCCATCAGCTGTGCGTCGAAAATCAACCGTCGTTCCCTAAACAAATCCACCATGGTTAATGACACTCTTCTCATACTGGAAGATCAAGAGAAAGCTTTGAATGTAGTGAAAAGAAGCTTACCACAGGTAAAGGGATGTCTTTTGTGAAGAACGAACCAAAAGTGCTCAGGCAGCTGTAATCAGTATTAGGATTTGTCTGAGGAAAATCAAGAAAAAACAAACAGCAGAACTTAGTTTTTCCATGTTTCTGAGTATGGATGATAATGATCCCTCATAAAAATGATCCCATTCTGGTTGAAATAATTTACCTTCAGCAGTCTGGCTCGAAGCGACTTCTCAAAAGCACTGCAAACATAAAAGAAAGTCATGAAGCTCAACGAGCGTTGATACTCTAAAAAGGTCAATTCTCACAATTCAAGCATATGTTCTGTTGCAATTGGCATTGTTAACAAACTCTACCAAGCAGGGCCAAGCACAACTAGTTTGGTGCTTCTTTGTTGCAGATGTTTATATCCAATAGTAAAATGGAGCTTCACTAACGAAAGAAGAAATCAAGAATAGACAAAATAGCCAAAATCTAGAAGCCTGATTAGGTGGTGAAACATAGAAACAAGCTAAGAATTGGTTGAAGGCACACTTTGAATCGAGCAGCTGGCTAGTTTAACAGAAAGAAGGCCTATCAACAGAAAAATGCAACTACTTTGGAACTGGTTAAACAAATCCTTAAGTACTGTAAGCACATGATAAACGAACGATAAAAGATTTTAAGCTCAAAAATAGTATAGGAAACCATAGTTTTTACAGACATTATATTAACTTCTCATGTGATTCCAAGGTATTACTGAAATCAGATATTCAATTCACGAAATAGTCCAAATAAATTTTGGAATCAAGTCTTTGACTTACTTTTTCACAGTACTGATTTTCATCCCATTGCAGTTGATCACAAGTCGAACAATCATGTCAATATCTTCTCTGTAACGACCATAACAGTTTTAATAAGAAAACCATAAATTTAACAAACATACAGATCAGGGAATGGAGACTTATGTACGAGAATGTGATTGGTAAAACAGTTGCTTACATTAGCTTTACACAATAGACATTCTATATAGCATTAAAATAAATCTTCTCAATGAAACTCTAAAAGCGGCATAGTGAAGACATAGGTAGAAAAGGAGTAATTAAAGCTTATCGTGCTTAATTTGTACTCTTGAATCACATCCAGCAAGTGAAAGGAAAAGAGAACAAGAAAAGTTTGGGGAAATTTTAATAGTGTCTCTAACCAAACTCTTGCTCACACACCTGAGAAGATCTTGATAGAACTCCTGGCGTTTATTTAACTCAGCCATGGGAATGCCAGCATATTTTGGGCCCAATTTCTTGCATATAGAGTTTGGATGAACATCTGCTCAAAATAGTTATTAGAAAAAATACTTGTCATTGCTAAGTTCAAGTTAAGAAGGGGAAAATTAGAGAATACAATGTTATAATAACACCCACTTAGTAGAAGTACTCACAGAAACCAAATGCATAAACTTTCAGAGACTTTACTCTTATTATTGTCATGGTTCTAGATCCAGTTCCAACAAGGACCTGCAATGCATTTACAGGTAACCAAAATGATATAAGGTGGGCAGTATTCCGCAATTCTTCAAATTATACATTTTCAACACAAGTTAGGATTTTCAGATTTATGGTTCATTATCTTCAGTATTTTTTGCAGATCAGGCTACCAGATAGTAAAGTTTATTTAAGTTCCGAACAACAAGTATCTATTGCAACAAGATGAATATGTGTCATGTCTACCTCTGAAGCTAAACTGCGTTTATTCTCTCCCAGAAAAGTGTTGTTCAGAACTGTTGGGAACTCAATGCCAGTTCTGGGCTCAACTGCATATCTTGTCCAGTTTAAATCATGAAAAGAAAGGTCCGAACATCCACGACGCTCAACTTCACAAGGCCTTTGATCCATGGAACCATGAATTTGTACATCACTATTTGCCAATGGAATAGCTAGTATCTTTGATCTGAAAGGTGTAAACAAGGAAAAAAAAGTATATAGATTGTGAAATGACTGCATAAACTATAAACTTAAAAATGTGGATCCCAGAGAACATAAACATGCAGTTACTATTACCATTCGATGATAAATGACTTACAAATTGTCAAATGATGGGACAACAGAAGCAGCTAATGAAATCGTTGGAAGTGAATGAAGGATTTCAGATTCTCTGCTTAGGAGCTTCATCAAGAAACCTGAAATTTCACCTAAAACCACTTCTCTCTTTGATCTAGAGCCTAAGCAAACGCCAGAAAGATCAGTTCCATTAAAAGGAAGTTGTTTAACTTGTGAAGAAGACTTAAAGCTTCCAGGTTTTGGAGTGCCTTGGTTTCCTGGTATTTGTCTACTCAAATTTGAACTGGATGCACTAGTGAACCACAAAAGAAATGCACCTCCAAGCTTTGACATCCGATTTAAAGTTTCCTGAAACACAATGCTTCCTGGGACATATGCCAATCTAGACTGTTGCAGCGAATTGTCCATGAACGAACTGAACTGAGAAAATAAATAATCCCCAAAGCGATGTAACAGAAGGGGCTCAATAGGCAATATGCGAGGAGATTCTCTATCTAGATCAGTTAAAAACAACTTATTCCACATTACGATCTCCAGAAAACCAAATGACAATTGTGGGCCTCAAATTATTGTGCAAGCAATGTAGCAACCTATCTCTAGCAGATTCTGCAAACCTGGCAAATAAGCAGAGCAAGAAGCTCTAATAAGCTTATTAGAGGACAGCAAAAAATATTTAGACTAACATTGTTCCACTAGTAAATGCTGAGATTAGTTAGGTCATTTGATTACGAAAATCAAGGTTGTTTTCTTTATAGATGTCATTAAATCAAAATCCAGGAATTAGTTTACGTTGCAAGCAAATTATAGACATGAAAATGAGACACTAATCTTCTAAAGCCAGTCTCCATTTTCCCATAAAGATCGAAAATTTAGGACTCGTCCAACATAGAACAGCCGATTCAATTCAAGATTACCTTTCTCGAGATCATAGGCAGGATATTGCAGTCTTTGATATCAATCAATAAGCCCAGGCAAACTTACGTGGAATCAACCAGTATCTTCTAATGTTGGACATTGCATATAGTTCAGCTGCAATACACGACGCACAGAACAGAAAACGGAACCTAGAAGGATCAGGAAACAGAAAAGATATTCCATTTCTTGCAACCAAGAAGAAGAATAACTCATAGCTTTACAATGGTCGAAGAAAAGCTATCACTTTTTTTCAGCTTTCACCTTGTTCAGAAAGGTCAATCAACCAACGGCATGATTGCATTTCAACTAACATAAGAATTATAACAAAAACAGCAAAATAAAATAAGAAAGGAATAACCAAAAGGGAAGCTAAGGAGATATTTCAAATAGAGGCATTGATTGACTGACAGGAAAAGCAAATGCAAAAAAGTTATGAAAAAAACAATCCAGAAAAACGCAAAGGAAGGTTCTTTTCTTTCGTAAAGTACCATTAAAGCAAAGCTTTAATTTACTCCATTTCTACATTTTCTACAATGAAGCCCTCAAAACCCCAGACAGAGAAAGTGAAGACAATTATTAAAAAAGAGACGAAGTACCTGATACTAGAACAAGAGGAACTCAATGATCAGATCGAATGAACACAGGTTTAAGGCATAAAGGAAGCAGCTTTGAATCAGGGTCTCAGCTAAATATGAAGGGCAAGAAAGAATATTCTTAGTTTATGAAATGAGAACCAAGTCAGCCTGGATTCATAACCAGAAAGCTTCCTGCTTTGGTTAAAAAAAGGGAAGCTTTTGGCATTCCACAAAATATACAGCTGAGAGAAAATAGTAGAAAGACTAAAATGGGCTTTTGGGACAGAACATGAGATTGTGTAATGTTTGGTCACGTATTCTACGCTGATTTTTACTTTTTTGAGTTTTGAATAAAGAACAAGCGACGGAGAAGAATCATAAATGTGAAAAAGGAAAGGTCTTGTTGATGTTGACGCTGCGGTGGCAGTTCTTTTTTCTTTTCCTTTGGCCCAAGTTTTTGGGATTTTCCTAATAGCCATCAACCTGAGAAGAGACACAGAATTTTAAGCATCTGACGTTCTTATCCTTGCAACTGTGGTGTGGCATCCGTTTCAGATTCTCTTGGCATAAAGTATAAACCATACCGTGTTGATGGGATACCTTCAAATTTATAAATCTTTGTGTAAATTATTAATTTCAATTTGTTAACACTTGGACCTTTTTTTACAAATAATATATTTTTGCAATTTAAACGTATGAATTTAGCATCACAAAAGAATAACTCTCTCAATTTTGATGAATGTTAAATAAGTTTGGAATGCTATCTTTCACCATCTACTTCCAAGAAAGTTGGAGTTCATCAACTTTGACTTGAATTGTCACGATTTCAATTTTCAACTGTTTAAACTCTAGACTCGAACCCTCTCCGAAAAGACCAGGATAAAAGTGGTTTGAAACATCAGATACAGTGAACCTAGACGAACATGTTTCTCTGTCGACTCCTTTTGTCTTTGTACAATGTAAGAGGAGAAGAAGCAAATGGGACACTTTGCACGGCAAGAACTGCTTCCAAATACCCTTCTGAGCCACCTTCGCATCACAATTTTGCATCATCTTCGTAACTCATTTCTTTTTTAAGTTCTAAAGAAGTTTTCTTTTCAAAAATATAAATCAACATGAAGACTCAAATTTAAGGAAATTGGAAGAAGAGGAGGTGAGGTGCCACTCGGTGGTTCTAATTTACCAGATCTGAAGACAACTCTCATAGTCTCATTGAGTGTGAACAACTATGATTGGCCATTTGCTGGTAGTATTTGGAAGTACTCGCCGACTGGGGTCTCATGGCCGCCATCACCACCGTCCATTGAAATGCAACCGACACTAAATGTGCTCTGTCGCATGCCTTTCCTTTTCCTTTTTGGTAGGGGTCACTTTCTTCAAAGACAATGGCATCCATTAATGTCGCGACTCCAAAAAACCAAGCTTTAAAGGTGTTTATTGGTCAGGACAAGACTAAACCACCAGCACTTAACCAATTTGACATTACACATTCCTACGTAAGCCGTACCGGCACAACACATAAAAGTTGATGATATAACTACTTGGATAGGGACTCCACATTACATTAGTTAATATAGATCACTCGTTTGCCTCCTTTGATAAGCTAAGCAGTGACGATGGTAAAGACAATTTGTAATATATCTCTTTAGAAATATGACAGCAATCTGTATTCAGAAGAGAAAGAATACAAAGGTTCAATCCAATGCTCACTCAAGAATGGAAGAAAACAGACCATCCCCTTTCAACCTCATGTGGAAGTGAATGAAAATTGCAAAACCTTTCAACGTGTGAATATATATATATATATATTTGAGCATTAGATACCGTTGACTGCAGTATCCTATATATATAGATAATAGGATACTGCAGCCAAGGGTATCTAATGCTCAAAATCTGATAAAAGTTCTTTCAGTTCTGTCTGAATGCTTCTTGATCACAATAAACCAGCTTCGGACAGATTTCTACGTAGCAAGGTTTCGTCGACTAACTTGAAAGTTTTCTTTACAAGCTTCTGATCAAGGGCAGTTGTACTGTAAATTTTAAACACCCTATCGACACGATCAGGTGCTGTGCTTTGGAAATACAGTTCCTCAAACTTTTTCTTCACAAACCTGAAGAACAAGAGCATGGGCAATGGTCATTAAGTATATTCTACGGAACCAAGAAAAGCACTCATAGAAAGTTGAATATGACACCCAAGTTAAAAAAATGAAATGGTCATGTCTGTCACTGGATATAGAACCAACTCTTTTGTAAAACAAGCATCCTATTAGTATTATTCAACAGTCTTCTATTCAAGCATTCTACCGTAAAAGCATCAGCTTAAGCAATTGCCCCTTTGCAAGATTACCAGGAAGGGGGACATTGGACGTTATATAGATGGAGGAGACAGCATATTGCAGAAATTGTGGGCCTTAAGCCAAAATAACAATTCAATTGGACAGTTTTAAATGGTAAAAGTAATCATCTGTGTAAAGAAGATAAACCAGCAAGGTACAATCTTACTCGTAAGCATGCTCAATTTCTTGATTTCCTGTTGAAACTGGCTGATAATCCTTGAACCAACTGCAGACGTTCAGCGGCACCTATACAATGTAAAAACATCAAAGACCGAAACTATTGCAAATTTCACTGCTAAATATAATGCTGTAACATCAACACGTACCTTTAGAACCTTCTTTTCAAATATGTCAAACTTGTTTAGAAATAGCATGAAGGAAGTTTTCTGCATATAGGAATACACCAAGAACAACAATAGTCACAACCAATCTGAATTGGAAGCTCATCTCACAAATTATGTGAACAAGTGGAAGTCTTGAAGAAACCTCAAAACATGGTTGCTTCAGGATCCACTCGAAAAGTTCCTTTGTCTCTGTCATACGATTCTTACTTTCATCCTCAAAAAGTGTTTGATCATAACTGAAGCATCAGTCATCAAATTAATTCATTTCAGACTAATATCAGTTCTAACTCTGATATTAACAGATCCATAGTAGTATCTGTATTAGTTGACAATATACACATAATAGTATTTTTAACAGTATTTTGACCAGTCCGATGTTGATACCGGTGAGCCAACCCCTTTCAAAGCTCTCAGAAACTTGACATGCAAAAGATTACCAACAGCAGGTCTTCTTTCAAGGGGTAAAAATGATAATGTCTGACGAGTAATACAATAGGTACTCAAGCATCAATAAACAAAAAGAAAAACTTTTGAGACCCAAAGAAAAATAGGAATTTCCAATTCCCAAAACATAACAACCACATGATTTGGAAACTAGATCATCTTACTCGCTAATTGCGGCACAAAATATTACAGCCGTAACACCTTCAAATAGATGGATCCATTTGCGTCTCTCATTTCTTTGGCCGCCAACATCAAAAAGTCTATACACCTCACCACTTTTCTTGTTCTTCCCAACAGGGCTGTAAAATTATACTCTTGTGAGTTTTAAAGTTCAAAACTTAACATTTACTATGCACATATCAAAAGTCTGGACATATAGATATAAATTGAACAGGTTAGAGTTCACATAAAACTGTGGTATCATGTGAGACATAATGATAGTTGGATGCAAGCTGCAGCATCATTACGAGGAAGATGAAAGCAAATACAATTACCAGTTTGTCACTATCAAGTGCACTTATAGGAGTAGCATCACATTGCTAAAACTCTTGGTTGAACTATTAGCTAGTTGGATAAAAAGACACAGGCATAAAGCAACACAAGACAAGAAAAACAAATTATGAAATGTCAATCAACACTGACGTAGTAAGTTCACCTGAACTGAATCTCTACAACACCAGTTGTTCGAACTCTTGCATATAAAACATCATCCTACAAAACCAGATATGCAAAGCAGTGTTACAAGATCTAAAGGTTCTACAAGAAAAGTCTGCCATGAAAACATTTAAATTACAGGGCAATTTTCAATTAAAATAATCAAAGAACAATTAACATAAAGGTAAGGAAACAAGCTTAGCTGCAAAGAGAAGTGTCAGCACTAACACCTAAAATACTCTTAAATCACCCGTCACCAAAGAAACATAAAGAATATTAAGGCCAGCTGATGGAGGTAGCGGAATGGACCCTCCAAAGGTTTTCTAAGATGTAGTGGCTTTGCTATCTGCAGTTTGGTGAGGGTAATAACCTCTTCTCAAGAGTCTACAACAACTAAGCTGGGTAGCAACTGACGTAATGACATCAGGGAACATTCATCAGATGGTATCTTAAGAAATTCTTTTTGGACATATGCACACTTTGGCAGATTTCAGATCCAAAATCAGCCAAAATGAGGATATTGTTTTATGACATGAAA
>JANITW010000008.1:1945070-1963028 GCA_027564335.1 Erythroxylum williamsii | reverse complement strand
GATAATTGAATTTGGAAACAATTTTAACTTTTGAAGTTTTCCTAAGACAACTAATCAGTTAAAAAAAAAAGCTGATTAGTTGTTTACCAAACGAAACCTTAATAAAAGTATTCACCAACAAAATTTAAAAATATAAAAAAGTGTAGCTTCTTTAATTTTATTAAAATTTTCATTCAATAAAGTTTTTCGAACGTTTTAAAAATATTAAAATATTAAGATTTAAGTTATATTTGGAAGAAATTTTAAAGTTGAAATTACGTTTTAGCCCTTTTTACTTGAAATTAAGTTGGTAAAAATATTTAATTTCTCGATTTTTAAGATTTTAAAGATTTAATCAAACTGAAACTCTCTTAATTAAAAATTTTCTTTATTGCTTTTGATTGGATTAAAATCGGTTTATCATCCCTAATTCCGGGCTGTTTGTTAATTATTTAATTAATAAAAACAAAGATCTATGTCTTGCACAGGCAACACAAGTACATGTTCCAATCAACCATGCATGAAAAATACAGATTCGTTTTTTCACCTGTTAAGGTCTAATCAAACCATAAAGTTCACTGTCAAATATAAACCGATATTTTGTTAAAACTAATTTAATTATCGAAATTCAAACACATACCAATATTTTACCTTTAACAAGAGATCTATTCAATTTGAGTGAGAATTAATTTAAATGTGAATAATTTAAAAGTATCTTATTATAATTAAAAACTTTCTAAATTATCTAGCGAGTGATAAAAAAAAAATTTACGGCAGCAGCTGATGTTGGGAAAATTCAGGTGACACGACATCGTTTTTGTTGATTTCCTGCAGTTAGAGGTCCACTGCTTGTCCACCAAAATCAACTTGAAGAGGGCAATTCAAAGAACCCCTCGTTAGAAAAATTGTCGCCGATTGTGTTTTTTAAATATTAAGTTATTTTAAATAATATATAATCTAAATAACAATAATTTATAATTATTTTAAAATATTTGATTTTTAATTAATAAAATAATAAAATATATACATAACATATGATAGTTATGTAACAAAAATATTAAATATTAATTTACCATCACTTGTTATATTATTTACATTAACAAAACAAATCCAAGGTTAGAGCAATTATTATTACAATTTTAAAATTTAAACTATTATAAAATTGAGTAAAATTTAATTTTTTTTATTTATAATTAATAAAATTAAAATTAAAAACATTTAATAAATAATAGCTTTTAGAAGAGTTTCTACTTTCTAAGGTAGTTAACTCAAAATTTAACAACTACCATGAGCTTTAATTAATTAGTTAACTGATAATGAGAGTTCGATCGGAGGGTGGAGACGGAGAGGTCAAATCTAGTGTTGGGTTTGGGTCAGTCTTTATTGTTTTTTTAAAATTATAAATAAAAAATTTGTGGTGTTGGTTATTTGGTAATAAGACAAAAAGAAAAATTTCTAACAAAAGCAGGGACACGGAGAAGCAGAGTTTTATAGCTGACCTGAGACCTCAAATACTATCGGTAGATGGATAGATAGAGAGCGAAGCGAAGCTCCAATCCCCAAAAAAGGGAAAATTATATAAAAAGACTTAAAAAGATTTAAGCTTTACTATAATTCGACTTCGATTTTTCATTCCTTTAATTACTCTTCTCACTTGTCTGATCTCTCTGTACGTTATCTTGTTCAGCTAATGGATCCGTTTTATTTGTTTTGTAAAGGTATAGTATGTGCAGATTCCCTCTAATCTCCGTGTTTCTGATTGCTGGATCTTTTTTTTCCTTCCCATCTTTCTTACCCTTTAAAATTTCCAATTCCTTTTGTACTTCTGTTGGTTGTTTTGTTCAGCCCAGTGATCTTTTTCTGGGTAAAGTTTCGATTTTTGGTGTTGAATTTTTTAGATCTTTTGTGAATCGATTCTGGGTAATCTGAATTTCTGGTTAAGGTTTGTCTTTACTTGGTGCTATTCTGTTTGAAATTCGGGGTGTTTGATGGTGCTGTTTAGGTTTCAGTAAAAACCTCTGTGTTTCTTTTTTTAGTCCTTCCAGTTTTCTTCTGTTGAATTACATATTTTTCGAGGATTTTTGTTGTTAGTTCTTACTGTTTCTATAGAACATGAAGCTAATTGTCACTTTTCTTGAGCTGATAAGTCAA
Source organism: Erythroxylum williamsii (assembly GCA_027564335.1). Classification (NCBI taxonomy): domain Eukaryota; kingdom Viridiplantae; phylum Streptophyta; class Magnoliopsida; order Malpighiales; family Erythroxylaceae; genus Erythroxylum; species Erythroxylum williamsii. Next base: position 1,960,898 of record JANITW010000008.1, on the reverse strand, counting down.
AGGCCTGGAGCTGGTTATGTGAAATTTGGTATTATAATTTGTACTGGTTTATTATCTTGAACGATTATTTATTTTTAATATGGTACACGTGATTAATCTTTTTTTGTTTTATTTGGATGTGCATAAATGCGAATTGACTCACTAAATCTCGTATTTAAGGTTTTGAGATTGAAGTGACTCTATTCTGGTCGATGTCAGCATTTAGCTTCAAAATCTTTGGACAGCTATGTCAGTAAATGCATGCTTTTAGCTAAGGTTGTTAAAGATCATTCTAGCAAGGACGGATTTTATACATGTGATTGTGTCATGAATTATGGTACTTTTTGTCTGTTAACTGATGAGTTGTATTGGATGAAATACTCCTGCAGGCTTTGGATAAATCCTACCTAAGGACGAGGTTTTTCTGTGCCATTTTGTTTTTTATGAATGTAGTTTTTTTTCTTTTGGGTCCATTTGAGTAAAGATATGAGCTTGTCCAAGAAAGGTTCTGAATTAAATGATTCCAAATTAAGCATTTTGAACAAGGCGACAAGTTTGAATCCAAATGCTGCGGAGTTTGTTCCCTTTTCACTCAGGTCACCAGTTTTGCCTTCTGGTAGTACTACAAGTTTTGCAGATGTGACATCGAGGTTTACTTCGTCTGGAACCGTAGGTAAATCAGTGCTTGATCGATCAGAGTCATCTGTTTCTAATGCATCTGATGATGAGGCTCATCAATACTGGCGTCACCAGCTCCCTGACGATATCACCCCAGATTTTAAGGTCATGGGTGAAGATGAGTCCCAAGGACTAGGTGGGATCTCTTTAACAGGCTTGTCTTTGCACGATGGTACTGAAGTGCCAAACTTTATGGCTTCTTCAGGCAGTGGATATGTATTCACCGAGAAACAGCAACCCTCTCCACACCATATTAATGGCAACAGCTCCAGTGAGAAAATAAGATATGCTACTTCTTCTTACGTGGAAAACCCTGCTTCAACCAATATTCTGAGTTTTTCAGCTAAGCCTTGGGACAAGCAAAATCTTACCAGTGATCAGCTTCTTGGAAATGGTGGGGAGTTCCATCCATATGCTGGGTATCCTACACAAGGGATGATGAATGGTCTTTTAGGTGATAGCGCAGTGTTGGATGATACAGATGTGAACCCAATGGAGTTTTTGGCATCACAATTTCCAGGGTTTGCTGCTGAAAGCCTCGCTGAAGTTTATTTTGCAAATGGATGCGACATAAATCTCACTATTGAAATGCTTACTCAGCTTGAGGTAAACTTCTTAGTTTCCTCTTATTTAACATTCTTTAAACTTGCAGTCTTATGGTAATGAAGCAGGTCCGTCTTCTTTGAAATGTATCCACTGGTAAAAATTTAAAGATGTGGACTGTCTTTTCTTCCAATTGTCTGTGGAAAATTACGTGGCGATTTTCAAGAATGACATGTTTAAGATATTTGTTTGAAACGAAGTAATTATCGGTATTATTGGTGATGCTTTGAGATTTTACAAGTTGCTTTAACAATTTATTTCCTTTAGAGAATTTAGTTTGCATTTTCTATGTAAGATTTCAAGCTTCAGCCAATCCACTGTTCCGTCATTCAACTCAGGAGGCAGCCATTGGACTTATATGCTACAGCTTTTTAGTGATGTAAAATAGTTAAGCTATTGGATTTTTCTTTTCTGACTGTAGCTACCATTACCAATGCATCCTTTGCCTTATTTGGCAGAAAAGAGGTGACTCCCTCAAGCTGATCCAGTATAACCTCCAATGTCTAAGCTATAGGGCCTTTTGTGATGAATTTGCTGATTCTTTTTTTTACTTTTGTTCCAAATATTATGAACTAGTTTACCATCTGATCTATGTATGTAAATATATAAATATTGGCATTATGAAGGGGTTGGGTGCTGTGGTTGATCTGCAATTGTCACATCTCTCAAGTAATTAAAACTGTTTTCATAATATTCGTGTTGTCAGCAGTTGTCCATTCTATTTAGGCAATTATATAAGCATTGTTCGTGATTGTAGCTTCAAGTCGATGGTGGTCTTAATCAGAATATGAACCCAAAGGCATTGTCAGCTCCTAATCTCGGTGCACTGGACTTTCCTGCACTTACTATGCCAGATACTCAGAACGGTCCTTCAAAATATGTTGGAGATGATATTCAGCAAACTGGGAATCCTTATATATCTTCAGACAAAGATAGCATGCTCTTATTCAAGACCAGTGGTTCGCTTCCATTTAGAGGTTCTGGAGATTTTGCTTCAGCTGTCAGAAAATTGGCTTCGCAGGATTCCGGAGCATGGAAGAATGAAAGAAACGGCTCTACTAATTCCACCGTTGGCTCCAGTAGAAGCGCGCATGGATTAGCTAGTGCTTATAACAGTGGGCATGGTAGAGGTGTTTATGCTGATAGGTTGCGCGGTTCAGCTCGGGCACCGCCTGTCTGGCTTGAAACAGGAGAAGCAGTGGGTAATGTTCCTCAGTCAACAAATTATTTGTATTTATGCTGCTTTTAATTGTGGGAGTGATATCTTCTGGACATATATCTGCTTTAACTTTTTTGAGCTGGCAGCAAATATGTACTCTGAACTGCGGGGAGAAGCTCGTGATCATGCACGCCTGCGCAATGCATACTTTGAACAGGTGATTCCTTTATCTAGGTTGTGATTGTTTTTTCTTCCACCTTTGACCTTCATCTTGATACCTTGAATGGGATCTCAAATCGTGAAGTCATACTAGAGGTGTATGGCCTCCAATTAACAGTTTCTAGGTGTCTATGCCTTAAAATTAACATACTCAAGCTTGAAGAATATATTGAGCTCTAGTCAGAATAACAAGGTGTTGAACTATGTTAACCGGCAGTCTAGAAAATGCTCCATAGAAAATGTAATTTACCGTAGGCATACTTTCCCTAGAAGCAAGATGCTAGTACTGCACTGATGTGTCTTATGGAAGAAGTTGAGTGAGTATGCATGCTGACAACTCAGACAAGCTCGGGACGGGAGTCTGCTCCAATCCTTAATCATTGTTCGCTGGTTATATATAGTTGAACTTTGTTGAAGGAAAATGTATTACACATGATCGTTGAAACAGGCACGGCAAGCATACCTCATTGGAAACAAAGCTCTGGCAAAGGAATTGAGTGTAAAAGGGCAACTGCACAATATGCATATGAAAGCAGCACATGGAAAGGCTCAGGAATCTATATATCGCCAGAGGTTTGTCAGTTCTTGTTGCTTTTCTTTCTTCCAGGGCTGAAAGCTGTGTCCAGCTAGAAAATGAAACAGTTTGGTTTATACCTCCACTTGTCTCTTTCAAACTTCTGCTTTGTGTGTAAAATAACTGCTTATTGTATCTGGATTAAAAGGAACTATAGGACCTTGTATGTTGTATGGAGCAGAATTTTTCAATTCTATTCTATGATTTTCATGCTTCACATTCTAGAAACATGGTGATCTTTCAATCTTCTGAGCTAATTAATTTTGTTCTGTTGCCTTGTGCGTATAAATTTTCTCCAGGAATCCAGTAGAACTAGAGATTCAAGGGAATGGTAGAGTACGAGAACGGATGATTGACCTTCATGGGCTGCATGTAAGTGAAGCCATTCATATGTTAAAGCATGAACTGAGTGTTCTAAGAAGCACAGACAGCGCAGCAGAACAACGCCTGCAGGTTTACATATGCGTGGGGACGGGCCATCACACCAGGGGTTCCCGGACACCAGCAAGACTTCCTGTTGCGGTGCAGCGATACCTACTCGAAGAAGAGGGCCTTGACTACACTGAACCGCAGCCAGGCTTACTTCGAGTAGTCATACATTGAATCACAAATCACCAATATGAGGTATAGGACTTATCGATCCATCACAGTTAGTTATCTAAATCATTCTTGTATCTGTATACGGAAAGAAATGGAGTTAGTATCTGAAACCTGGAGACGGAAAAATTTGGAAAAGGACAAAGAACGAAAAACAAAAAAATGAAGTTAGTTTAAGGAAAGGTGAAGGAAATGTATTATCAGGAAAGGTTTAACTGGTCGGCAGCAGTCACAGCACCAACCACCATGTTTTGGTAGGCAGTCAGAGGAGACAACTTCATCAGCAACTGTGGGTTCGTTGTGAATTTTGTACCTTTTTTTTTTTTTTTCTTTTTAGCTACATTCCATTTTCGTTTGTTCTCAATCAGAATGTAACTGATAGTGTTTAGTTGCATGATATAGTACAAATTCAGCACAAAGTCCATTTGGGCAATCACTGAATCTGTTCTCCATCTGTATATCAATCTCAGGCAGGCGTTTAATGGTTTAGTTTCATTAAGTTTTGGCTTCCCAGGTTTTGATAAACGGTGAAAATGATTGTAAAAATAAATGAAAGAAGTGTGAATAGTAAGAAGGAAGAAGAGCGTGAAGGCGAAGCAGTTACATTTGATTATGTCAAAAGTTCAAAAGTCTGAATCTTGGTGAACTAAGAAATTAATTATCTTTAATACTAGCTAGTAGCAGCAGATTTTAGGCAGTTGACGGCAACTTTATTTAGATGTCGCTAGCAATCCGCCATCAACAAGCTTAAGAAAACGAAATCTTTAACGTCTTTCTCCTGGCGACGGTGCCGTGTTACGTTTCTAATCATAAAACAAATTATAATCAAATCCCAATCTCCGTGTTTCTTTTCGAGGTGAGTTTGATTAATGCTTTCGCAAATTTAGATCTAGTTGACACTTTGCGCGCACCAGGTGTTTGATATAATGTCTGATTAAGTTCAAGATAGCATCGATGGATTTTCAAATTTCGTGCTAACTGGGTTTTCGTTTCTTCTCCATCTTATTTGATTCTTTCAGGGCCGTCGGCATTAATGGATGGATTCTCTTGGAGCAGGTGGATGTTCTTCTGAGACTTTTAGATATATGGAGCTTGCGATGGAACAGGTATTGTGATTGAATTGGATAAAGATTATCAGGCCATTCATGGGCTTTTCATATAATGTTCCGTTCAGCATTTTGGATGAGTTCTCTTTCCAATAGTGGTGGTTCTTTTATGGCAGGCCAAACATGCATTGGAGTGCCTTGAGGTGCCTGTTGGGTGAGCTATGACCTTTAATGCTAGTTTAATTTGTCATGATCTACGCTCTCATAAGAATTTGTAGAACTCATAAATGTTTACGGTAACCTAATCAGAGCTTGCTCATTCAGGTTTACGTGATTTTTGCATTTTCATTTATTTAGTAACTCTAATCTTTCAACTTTGGTTAACCAGATGTGTGGTTGTTCGAGATGGAAAGGTCATTGCATCTGGAAGGAACCGAACTACAGAGACCAGAAATGTGAGTCGACTGAAAGCTTGGACTTTTCACTGTTAATCACTGCACTGTCTTATGACCATATTCACCAACTCCTTGCTGCCCCACAATCCACCTCCAGCTTGCTGTGATGGTTTGATCATCAAGCAGTTCTGCAGGATTTACATGTTCGAAAGTTCATTTCTTTTTTCTTGCAAAGTCGAGAGTGAAACCTAGAGGGAAGTAGCTAATGCAATCAGCATCATTATGATAATCATATCTTGTTATTGAACACTTCCCTGGGGTTTTGTACTACCTAGAATCAGAATGGGTTTGGTTTTGGGTTTGAATTGCAATTTTATTTTGATTTGATTGCTGTATATAAATAGATTCTCCTAGTGCTTCCTTGTGAATGTAGTGAAGAGTGCAGAAAAGAATTCATTGATTATTGTTTCCCAGATTATGAACTATGTCCCTGGCTGACATTTATAAGAATCTTTCACTAGTGATTTTGTGATGGAAACTGCAATTCAAAATTTTCCATTTGGGGTCCCTGTAATGTTGGATTCTTATCTGTCTGGTAGGCCACAAGACATGCAGAGATGGAAGCTATTGATGTACTTCTCAAGCAATGGCAAACATGTGGACTTTCAGCATCTGAAGTTGCCGAAAGATTTTCAAACTGCGTTCTCTATGTTACGTGTGAACCATGCATCATGTGTGCTGCAGCTTTGTCTATTCTGGGTAAGCTAAAGCCCTTCTATTGACAAGTATTCTAATGCCTTTTGCCAACTCTTTTTATTTTGTTTTTCTGATCAATTTTTAGTTCATTTTTTGCACATAGGTATAAAGGAAGTATATTATGGCTGTGCAAATGACAAATTTGGAGGTTGTGGATCAATTTTGTCACTGCATTCAAGCTGCACTCAGACAAATACCAGGTTTGTCATACTGTTAATTGGTAGTTCAGGAGGGCTGATAAGATTTCTCATACAGGTGATTCTGTGTAAATGAACAGCTTAAAGAAAAGGATGCTACAATCAAGTATGTGAATATAGGCCAATGAAAAGCAGAGGCTTACTTTTTGGTATTGGCTGTTTCAACAAAATTTATCTTCCTCCTTTCTAAAGCCAACTAATCAAAGGATACTTTAACATCAGAACATGGAAACAGACTATCCTTAGGGAATCAAAAGCTTTGCTTAATATTGTAAATTTTCTACCTCTTGAATAAGCATAAGCATTTGAATATTTTGGATCCTACATGGACATTGACCATACAAGAAATGGAGATCCATTGACTTTCTTTATGTGGAGACATTTGCAATATATTCTGGTTGCAGTTCTTATGCATACATGTGGCAATGTTTTTGTCTAAGTTGCTATCGTTGGTATGCTAACCTGGGAAGTTTTTTAAGCTTAACCAGTGATGGTAAAGGACCACACAGACATTTTGTAATTTAGTTGTGTATCGTTTATTTGAAAGCGAGGAAGATGCACCTGGGAAAAGCTTCAAATGTACTGGAGGAATAATGGCATCAGAAGCAGTTTCTCTTCTGCGTTTATTCTATGAACAAGGGAACCCTAATGGTATGCCTTTTTATCCTAATTTAAGCTTTATTCCAAACATTCGTAGTCATAATATAGAGATAGCTTGAAAAAACAAGCAGGTTGGAGAAATGCTGATTGCTTATTAACAATCATTCTTAGACATATCAATTTCTTTGTTTCTAGTATTACAATTGAATTGTATACCATGCAAACGTTGACAGAAGGTAAAGAAATAGATTTAAATGGGATATCGTTGTAGAGATAAGCAAGTATAATTTTGTTCATTTTCAGTTAATATTGTTAGATTCTGCTTAATGGTTATACACTTGTACAGCTCCGAAGCCTCACAGGCCTCTTACACAAGCCAAACCAGATATGCCATTGTAGCCTTGTAGCTTCCTTGGCCATGATCGAACTGTTGGTGATATTGCTCACTAATGGTTAAGAAGATAGGAATAGGTACTTGGTCAGTTTTAACTTCTATATTTGATTTACTTGTTAAACAGTTACGCGAGTGTTTACTTTAGAACTGCATACACTTAAGGCTTGTGATGATCATAAGTTTGTTTCGTTTGATACCTACTTTATAAAATCAAACATTTCACTTTTTTATCTTCTAATGAAGACATTGTAATGCCTTTCAAGTGCTGGATGTGAGAAATAGAGGCACATTTGTGGTTATCAGGAACATTGAATATGAACTCTTAGCTTGATTTAGTTGATTGAATAAGTAAGAAACAGATGGGAATGTTTAAAGATTTTACCACTCAGATCCTTCAAAATAAACTTTAAAATGAAAATTAATTTTGGACCATCAAATTTTGAACTTGTATGAAACAAGTGAGGTACCAATTGTGAAAAATAGCAGATTAATGTTCAAGGGGATTTCGTAGTTACAGGACTTCACTCTGTTGTATCCCTGCATTATGATGCCAATCAAATGGAACATAGCCAACAATTCTGACTCATCTTCTAGTTGTACGAAGAATTATGAAACTTTCCTATTTCATAGTTTTCCTGTCATTCCCATTACAAATACGGGTTTTTAGGGATGCGTTTTAAAATGATTCTGCTCATGCCTGGCCTTAACTCCATTGAAACCTATTCTTTCTGTGTCTGTATTTACATTTGTTAGTGGTGAAGTAAGCTCCTTTAGGAGTCTTCCAGCAGGGTTGGACGCTTCAGAGTGACGGTGACAAAAATTGCTACTTATTCAACTTTAAACAAGCTGAAACCAGTAAATATCACTTGAATCGAGTTCAAAGTGATTGCAGATAGGACCAATATAAAAGAAGCTATTTTTACGGTATATACAAAGAGGTTCACATAAAAGTTTTAAAATGTACACTTTCAAATGTAAAAAGGAGTTGCAATTCTGTACTTTCATCAAAGTGAGGTTTTGCTACTAATGCTTGCTGGTTGTTCATGATATCCCTTTTGCAATTCGCCATTTGTCATCGAGAATGAACGTGAAAATGTAATCTTTTAATAACAACGACTCTGTCACCTAAGTGCTCTTTCTTGTGACCATAATTCGTAATAAAAATGATCATTCCACCTTCCCATTTTACTTCCAATGCCCCACCAACAAACATCGGCGGTTATGTGGAAAAAGATTGGATATTTGTGGCAAATTTCAAATAATGCAACATTGGTTTTGTTGATGAATTAAGTGTTCGTGATTGCTGATTCTTTTTCGCCATTTCCATTATAATGCTTTACTTTTCCAGAGTTTATATTTCATAGACTTGGCAATTGAAGTTGTGATTAGAGGATTTATTCACCAAACTAATAAGCATGTAAAGAGTAATAGTAGCTTTATTGTACATTCATTAAGAATCTCTACAGTTGTTTGTGGAAATTGACTTGTTATGCATGTCATGAACAAAGATATGAACATAACTGCTGTTTGATGCTACTTCAAATCAATGTAAACAGATGCTTAATTAGTGTAATTAAGAGTTGATTATAATATTTTTTTGACAATTGAAATTCGGAGTTCTGATGTATCCAGTGCATTAGTGCCGATAATTTCATAAATAAAGTTTTAAGTTTTTGAACATAAAAAAAAAGATGCTCTATAAACAGATGTTTGGTTGAAAGTAACTTTTGGAAACAAGTGATTTCCTGAAGGCTAAAGAGTTTGGTATGACGGGGAAATAGAGAGAGAAAGGTTTATGGGCTTTAGCAGGTTCCACGGAGGAAATCACTCCCCTGTTCTCATACGTTTCTCCGATCAGGTAAACTTCTCGGGTTTTTTTTTTTTAATATCTTTTGACTTTTTTTTGTTGTTCATCGTATGTGATTGTATTGTGCTATTATGAACTTGTTTTTCATTTTTGTGATGCCTGAGAATTGATATGATACAAGAGCATTCATATTATCTCATATACCAAGTATCTGTGTTCGAGAATTTGTGAATCTATGAAAACCCAAGTGCTATATTGCGTCTCCTTGACTGTCCTTAAACGTCCCCTACAAGCACCGCCATACCCTTTTCATGGTTTGATAGTTGACTTGGTCAAACTAGGTTCTATATGTCTTGATTACACATTTGGACTTTATTCAGATTGTTAGATAGGATATGGATTTCAGTTTAATGCAGAAGTTCGTGTTTTTGTGATTTGTGAGCCAGATGGGGAAGTTAAGAAACAATCTGGACTCTCTTGGTTGCAATAATAAGAATTTTTCTGGTGAACCAAGGTCTACCCTCTGACTAGGAGAAACATGTACTGCTACACCCGAAAAAAGAAGGAAAAAAAAGAGGAGAGAAGTAGATCGTCCAAGGAAAATATACAGGGAATTAAAAGTTCTACACTTTTTCTTACAAGATCATTGCTGTATATTGATCATTATATTCTACCCTGAAACCTAGAGGTAGAAGCTTCATCTTTGAGATGTTTTTCATCAACCATAAATGAATAATTACTTCTCAGTTTTGAATGATGTTCTCTCTTTCTTTTCTTAATGCTAGTACTTCATTCATCCCATGTAGTTTATAGCTTTAGATTGTCAGTCACCTAATTGGTAGGATACATGGGGTTAATCCTCACTGCACTGGCACCAGTGTCTGAGTATTCATGTCAACCAAAGAAAAAAACATCAATTTCCTCTAAGACTAAGAACTTGATGAGGATGATAAATTCCAATGCATGCTAAACTTGTTTTCTTAGAGAATCAATCATGTAGTAAATGGATGGACGTTTTTTTAAGTTGTGCTGCTTGCATAACAGAATTTTCTTCTTGTTGACAGCCAACTTCTCCTGGAGAGCAGAAATATAATCTTCCACATATACTTAAGTGCTTTCATGTGATAATCTTGATATAGATTGCTTGCATAGTTCAATTGAGGCTGCTTTATTTCATGTTTCTAATCATGAGAAACAGGATTTTGCACGTGATGGGATGGGTGACACTGAAATTTGGCATATCTATCCTAAACACCAAGATCCATCCAGTACCATCAAAAGTCCTCAGCTATCTACTGTCAGTACATCGTCAGAATACTCAACACCAAAGTTCGTATATCAGCGAAGAAAGATAAGAAGAGTAGGAGAGTTTGCTGCACGCTCAAAGACAAATGTAGAGGATTATATTTCTGTTGTAGGTTCGAATACTTCGTCAGTTGCAGCTCTTGAAGGGGTTGATGTCTTGAAGTCAGAGTCTATTAATGGATGTTCATCTCCCAATAGACTGCATCCTGATGAAGTTTGCGAAGGCAGCAGGCAGACAATTGTTGAAGTTGACAATTTTAATGATAGTTTTCCATCATCAAAATCAAATACAGAATATGTTTCAGCTTCTGGGAGGACTGAACTTGATACTGTTGAGTGTTCCTCATCCTGTGCAATGATTGTTGAGGTCATGGCGAAGGATTTATCAACAAAGGATCTTTGCATTTGTATACTCAAGAGTGGGGGGTTGTTGGGCAGAGTCTGGCCCTACGGGCCTGATGCTGCAAATGAAGCTGTTGGTGATGCCAGTGGTAGGACAACTTCTCGCTCTTGCAAGATATGTGCTCGTGTGGAATTGGTCTTGAAGATGCTAATTTGCGATAACTGTGAAGAGGCATTTCATGTATCTTGCTGTAATCTGCGTATGAAAATAATACCAGCAGAAGAGTGGTTTTGCCATTCATGTCTGAAGAAGCATAAAATTCTCAAGGAGAAAACTTCTAGAAAGTCTCCTAATATCATGGGAGGAAGGAAAAGATCTAGAAATGCTTCATCTGCCAATCATTTGCATCCTGCAGCACGTATGTTGAGAGATAATGAACCTTATGTGACTGGTGTTCGAGTTGGAAAAGGTTTCCAAGCAGAAGTTCCAGACTGGTCAAGTCCAGCTCATGCGTATGTTCCTTCACTTTTGTCAAGTCCAGCTAATGTGTATGTTCCTTCACTTTTAGACCTCTCATGTTGATAGTGGCCCTGGGTTGTAATGGGAATATAGGGAAACCATTTTGCTGCTGTGATTTGTTTCTTTGATAGACCATGTCTCTTCACTGCCAAAATTTCATCAATGCTATTAACAACTTGCCATTAGAGGCCATCACAGTGTCATAAAAGCTCAGCTAGATCTTATCCTTTGCCTACGCATTACTACTTCAAACAATTATATTTCCCCTCCCTTATCCTCGTGGAACTGTGTTCAGGTTCTGGAATTGGAGTTTGAAATTAAGAAAATTTTGTTTGCACCTATAGATTTGGAAAGATTTAGTGGTTCATGTATATAGCCTTCAAGGTTGAAAATGGTTATCAAATCAGCTCATGAGAAACTTGGCCTGAATAGGGAGTAACTAAGAAAAAGTGGCCTGTTACCCTAACATGATAACTTTAAGATGGAAACTTAGCTTAGCTAAGCTTTTAAAAGTAAAAGATTTAATCTCCAAATCCTGCCTCTGGGAGCAACAGGCTAGTGCTTTTACTTATTCTGTTTCTCCTGTTTCCATGAACACAGTTCTCTTTGTTTATTGCTTAATGTAAGAAAGTTCTAATTACACATATAACATCTAGTTTATCTTTTCTTTTTTGTACTATTTTTTAGCTTGGCACACATATATAACCTGATTGCTAGTTAACTTTGCATCTTGTCTTTTGGGACCTTACTTCCAACTTGTTCTTGACACTCACGATTGCCTCTTAGTTATGCCGATGCCATTGCAAAACCTGAGGAAATAACGTTATCAAGTGATCCATTTAGTTCTCATGTAAGGCTCAATTCACTCATAATTTCGAAGAAGTGTTCAATTAAGCTATAAACTAGCAAAGGGTTAAGGGGAAAACTAATATCTATTTATGTAGGTGTTGAATCCAAACAAACCCTCTAAAGATACCTCAGTTGCAGAGAGGTTGTAGATGGTGGCGGGGAAGGTGGAACTGAATGTGGAAAGCGGCAAAGGTAACCAAATGATGATATACTCTCTTTTGTTGGTTTTTAAAGAAATTACTGCTGCAAAAATACAAAACGAAAGAAATAAGAATTCTACATATTTTTAAAAGAAACAAAGGACATATGCTCTTTTATTCAAATACACTATCAATGCACGTTGGAATGCTAATTTATAGGCTAACAAATAACTAAATCCAGAAAGTTATACTAACATATATTCTTGCTAACTAAAAGCACTAAAAATCTCCAATTAACTAGCTAACCAATCAATTGATTTGAGAGTTTGTTGTAGTATTTTTCTCCAACAGATTTAGAATCATATCTTCTACAACAATTTTTGAATCATATCTCTAACAATTTCCCTTGATTCAAAATCATAGACTCCTTGCGCCTGATGATGTACCTCCCATCACTCTTCAATAATTGGAGCACTTTGATCCAAAAAAACTTCTTCTTGGTGCATTTCTCATCAATATTAAAACAAATTTTCTTCTTCTTCAGCAACATGTGCCAAATTAACACTTTCTTCAGTCTTATTTTTGCAATTCCTTTGTATTTGCCTGAACTTCTTACACTTGAAACACTAAGGCTTTCCCTTGTGCCAACAATTGTCTTCAGCATGACCAGACTTCTTGCAAATACTACATTGAGATTGAGCTTTTCCTTTTGAAGATGAAGCCTTTGCTAGATAAGTCTCCTCAGCTTCTTGTTGAGTTCCTTCTTTTCTCAACATTCTTCTTTGCTCTTGAGCATGTAAAGCATTGATTAATTCAGACAAGATTATTTGATTGATATTTCTTGAATCCTCTAGAGATGAATTTTTTGCCTCAAATCTTTTGGGCAAACTTACAAACATTTTTTCTACAATCTTGCTATCAGGCAGCTCTTCTCCTATCAATCTAATTTTATTTACCACCATCAGTAGCCTGTCAGAAAACTCTTGTAGAGTCTCCTTTTCCTCCATCCTTAGAATCTCAAAATCTCTTTTGAAATTTAACACTTGCTTCTGCCTTGTTCTATCGTTAACGTGATAGAGTTCTTTCAGTGTGTCCCAAGCTTTCTTGGCTATTTCACAACCCATAATTTTGGAGAAATTTGATTCAGAGACGGCAACATGAATTTGAGATAAGGCTCTTGGAACTTTAGCTTCATCTTCATGAGCCCTAATTTAATTGAGTGTTAGCTTATTTCCTAGAGGTAGTATTTGCCTTTTACCTTCAACACACTGCCAGAAGTCAATACCTCTCAAGTGAGCTTTTATTTTGATTGCCCAAACTTTATAATTCTCACCATTAAATATTAGAAGTGAAAGAGCCGATGTATTGTTGGATGCTATGTTGCTGTTATCTCTCGAATACTCAAAGGCCCTTAAGATCGTAAGGAGCTCTAATACCAAATGTTAGTTTTAAAAGAAATTACTGCTGTAAAAAAACAAAACGAAAGAAACAAGAATTTTGCATATTTTTAAAGAATCAAAGGATAGATGCTCTTTTATTCGAATACACTATCAATACACGTTAGGATGCTAATTGATTTGAGAGTTTGTTGCAGTATTTTTCGCCAACAGATTTGGAATCATGTCTTCCGCAACAGTTTATGAATCATATCTCTAGCATCTTTAACTCCTACCGCTTACAACTAACCAAGTTACAGCAGGGTTCTTGGTTCACAAGATAACAAACTAAATTTTGCTCAATTTTCTAAACAAAAATATCAACTGCTACTTTATTTACATCATCTTTTGAAAAGGAGCTGAACTTATGAAGTTTTTGATGGACCAGAGCTCCACTTTTTGAAGTCCAAACTGATGACTGGGATTGTTTCTGCTCTGTTTTCTGGGATCCAACTCATACTGATTGTGCTGTACCTCAGGTGAACAGAATTTCCCAGCATTGGGATTTCTACCTTTTGTTCGTGCAGTGAAAAGGAAAAGAACAGTTGAATGATCTTCTAGAACTCTGTCAATATAAGTGTGCAAAGTCTCAATAGGATGATAAGTTAAGACTTCCATGGTTTTACTTGCACCGAAATTATTGTTTCAAAATGAGACTGGTAAAACCCGTTTGAGAATACACTATAGTGACCTTGTGCAAAGTTTATGGACTTTCGTTGTTCCTTTAATTGGAAATTGTGATTCAACTTGCACATGCTAACCTTACAATACGCACAATTATCTTAAATGAAGATCTAGAGGGCCTGATGACTTGAGCTCAATGTTATATTGTGATTTCCAGTTGACTTAAAAATATTTCAGATCAAAACAATGCTATTCCTACCGAAATTGGCAATGGTTTTAATAAGAGTTTTTACTTTAAAGATCGACAAGTTTGGGCTTTATGTTGTTACATTTTTGGCAATGGTTTTAAGAAAGAGTTAATTCATTACCTGTAGCTATCATATTCATCTTGTGGGACATTATTTCCTTGTAAAAGTTTGTCATATATTAGGACCTCAAGCATCAGAGCTTCATCTTTGGTTTGATCTTGTTTTGGTTACTTCCAGAATTTCTTGTACCGACATGTGTTACAAGTTCAATGGGGCAACATGTATCTGCAAAATATTCATTCCAACTACATCTTGTTTTCTCCTTTAGGAGCTCGGAACAGATCAAGTAATGAAGCAACTGAAGTACACTCGGATGGTATCGGTATGTTCGCTTGTACCTTTTTGCACGTTCCTACATGTACATATTCATTTGATCAAGTAGGTCTCTGGATCATTCTTATAGTTGCCTGGTATGTTTCAGAAAAATGTTGTGTATTTGTGTAAAATTTTGACATATTATATCATCAGGGGGAAGACCTTTGTCTACATAATTGAAGGCTGAAAGAGAAACATCGCCCCAAGTTAATTCTAAGAGTTGCAACTAAAGAAAATGGAGTTCAAGCTGTCTTCTGAACATGAAACTACACATCATTAGCTCGGGAAGATCAGAGTGCTAACTTCATGAGCTATTTAAAAACAGAGGCCGGATTTAATAATCATTGGCATCTGGAAATGTGCCTACTCCAGCTAATGATTTGAGCTTAGCCAAGAGTCATAACCAAAGAGAGTTGAGCAGAGAACGCCTCAAGAAACTAAACCATCACAACAAGTCTCGAGGAATAAAAGCAGAAGCAACAACAAAGTACATGTGCTCTGTTCTTCATAATTCCCCCTGTGAGCTAAATTGCAATGAAGATCATTCCTTTTCCTCATTTTCTTAGTTTGTTTTTGATTTGCAAGAAAAGAAAAGATCAATTATACTACTTAGATTAATGCATGTATAGATTTTCACACATTAAAAGTGCAATAAAAGAATTTATGCAAAATTTAGGTGTCAAATGTTACAAGAATATAAATATTACTTAAATTACTGATATATTATTCATATTGGAATAATTAAAATATTATTTACAAAATATTTATATAAAGATAAATAATTTGTAGTACAAAATCAATTGTGTTGTTAACCTTATCTTTTTCCTTAAAATACATAACTAATACTCTTACAATAATAATTAACAACTATGTATTAAAATTAATGTTTTAAAAATCGACAAAAATTGAATAAAATTAAAATAATTTAAAATATGATAAAAAAGATTTTCCTTATCTAAGTTTAATTAGAAAAAGAGATTTTGAA
>JANITW010000008.1:1894905-1906537 GCA_027564335.1 Erythroxylum williamsii | reverse complement strand
AATTATATAATAATTAATATATTATGCTTTGCATATTGTTTAATATATTTTAAATAATATTTATATGCATAAATAATATTTATTATAAAATAAAATATAGTTAAAATTAAAAGTACTTTTTATTTTTATGTTGTCAAACAGTTTATTGTGTGAAGTTCTTTCAAAAAAGTTCTTTTTTAAATGACAGACATTTTTAAATGACAGTCAAACAGTCAACTGACTTCTTAGAAAAACTTTATTGATAAAAACTTTACTAACAAAAATTCTACTAATATAAGCTAATCTAAACAGACATTTAATTAAAGTATTGAGTTGCTTAATAGAATAACTCATGAATGTAAGGTCCGTTGGATTTATCAACCGGCCCAAATTAACATGAATTAGTATTTAAGACTACAAGCCCAAAAATTGAATTTTCAAGTAAAGAAGAAAAAGAAAAACACGCTACCTTTGGAAAAGGAAAATAAAAAATCGCTCCACTTTGTGGGCTGATCCCAAAATCCTTCATTTCTGCTGCATTATCAATTCTAAGAACTCGTTGCTGGTTACCAAAACCCTTTGTTGCTTACTTTATCAGTCAATCAAAGCATTCAAGTGCTCAGGGGATTCGATCATGGCAGATGGTGTAGAAGAGAGAAGGGCTTCAAGTCCCAGCCCTCGTGATCATGGACTCCAGGTTTTTTCTTCTTTTTCTCTTAATTATTTCAATGGCCCTTTTCATCATTTTCCTTTTCTATGAGCCCCGGATCTGGTAGTCTAAACCTTGATTCTTCTGGTACGTTCTTATTAGCATGTGCTTTAAGGGCTGTTTATTTGGAGTTTTTTGACCCCAAATATTGGGGAACGTTCCAAATGTTAATAGGCTGCCCTAGTCTCGCTCAATTTCTGTGTTTTTTTTTCTTGCGACTTGCGACACCTACAAAATGTAACCTTTTTTTAATTTGTTGGGCCTTTGGGGGAATTTATAACCGTTAAGGCTTAATTTTGGGATTGGAAATTTCTGGAGGTTTGTTTAGTTGCTTCTTGTTGTTCGTTACCTTGTTATCATTATCAACGAATCGACTTGAACCGAAGGTTGTTGTCGCTACTACTCTTTGGAATGGACAGTAACTTTATGGAATTCAGAGGAAACTAACAGTAAGCCCACTTGGCGATTGAGACAGGAGAGATGGGAGTGGAAAACGAGATACACTTAGATAAGATGCTAAGAACGTGATTATGTCCAGCCGTGAAATTGGAAAATAGTCTTGTGAGCTTATGATTATGGTGCTTGATTTATGTGAAAAATGGATGTTCATTGCCAAGTCAAATTTGTTACTTTAATTCAGAAATGACGGGTAGGGGGTGGAAATAAAGGTGGGGTTAGCTGTTTTCCAAGTGATTTTAGTATCACCTTCAAATTTATCAGTGGTGAAAATTTACTCATTTATGTGTTGTGTCAGGTACCAGCATCCTCGTATTTTCCAGCTTATCCAAATGGTGAAATTCATATGGTTCCAGTCACGTATCCTACACTAGTTACAGGGTTCAGTCTTCAGAATCAGGAACAGAATCGTGGAGCTGGCTTGTATGCTGTGCCTGTTTCGTCTTACATGGGGCCAATGCGTGGAGTTCCACCAAGCACCCTCATTCCTCTCACCTATAGTATACCTACGTAAGAGGATCATAAAACTCACCGTGCCAGCTAGGAAGTACCATTCTTTTTCTACCATTGTGTCATAAACTCATCATTTGTTTGCAAAATATTGAAGAGATTCAGTGATTGAAAGTCACTTTTGATTTAAGGGTAGAGATGATGGGTGATGATTAATGACCATGAAATATTTACACAGCAAGTTGAAATACATGGAAGTGCTGAATAGTATAAGAGAACACTATATTCTTTATTGCCTCTTATACAGTGGACCAAGTGCCGAAGCAGGGGCAACAGTTGATCGTGGGCAAGGAGGACAATCGCAACAGCAGCAACAGCAGCAGCAGCAGCCGCCTGCTCCCCAACAACAAGTTGTAAGACGGTTTCAAATTGCTTTTCAACTTGATTTCTTACTTATTCTCAAGCTGGCAGCTGTGATCTTTCTATTCAACCAAGATGGATCAAGACAAAGACTCGTTGTGCTTGTGTTTTTTGCATCTATCATCTATTTGTAAGTTTTAAAATTCCTAAGCTTTCTTCTCCTTTTATTTTTTTATATTTGATAATAATATGCAGATAGCATTTATCTACTATGCGTTTACACTATTTTTGATCATTTTGATAATAATATGCAGTTAACATTTATCTACTATGCGTTGACATATTAAGCTGTAGGAGAAGGGATGGTAGCAATATCTTAGTATGCAAGTTTCTAAATTTCACATTATTTGAATTTTAAGAAAGACTATGAAAAATAAAGCTCATACATGGGTTTTTCAGTTTCCATACTCTTTTTATTTAATTCTACCTTACACACAATACTGATCTAGCCTCTAAGTTTAAGCTATAGCCCTGATGTGAATCTTGTAAGATATTTTTATTATTGAAGTGGTATGATGTGGCTTCATATCTCTATGTGGGCTATTGCAGATATCAAACTGGAGCACTCACACCATTAGTACGATGGCTCTCACAAAGCATGCGAAGGGCTGCTGCTCCTCCACGTCTGCCCAGGCGTGCTGTGAGGGCTGAAAATGTCCCTGCTGCTCCAAGGCAGAATGATAATTTTGGTTTAGCCGGTATTTGTTCAATTTTTTGAATGTGTGGTCTGTTTCATTGTGTGAGAGTAAGTGACGTTTCATAGGATATACACCAGATGTTTGACATACTTCACACCAAATTATATTCGTTAGAACTTTCAGTGACCATAACAAGAATCAGATATCCTGTTTGTGTATGAAGGTAGACACATGAATGGTTGAACCTATTTTTTTGGGGATTTATTCAGACTACATCAAGTAGTAGGTTTTTCATTTATTGTCTTTGATCCTCTTCTGTTGGAATTTTAAGTCTTTGATAAGTTAGTTGCTTTGTTACCTATTGAACAGCTGATTTTTGGTACATCACATGCATTTATGATTCATGTGACGGTATTGGTGGCTACTTTGATCCATTGAACTCATCTTGTGACAACTTTCTGCAGAGGGACAAGCTGGAGCTGAGAATGAGAATCGACCAGCAGAGGATGGTAACCTGATACCTGAAAATGAGAATGTGGTAGAACATGGTGAAGCAAATGGTGGTAACCGCTGGTGGGGAATTGTGAAGGAGATTCAGATGATTATTTTTGGCTTTATCACTTCTCTTCTCCCAGGCTTTCACAATATAGAGTAGATCACACTTCAGTAGTAATTAGAACTGTAAACTGTTGTCATCAACACCATTTTAAACCAGCATAACAGAGGAGAACACTGTTTTCTTTTGTTATCTTCTTTTTTTATATCTGGGAAAAGGGGATGCAAAAGGGGGTTTTTTTTTTTTTATGGCATAAACATCACCCCCATGCGAACTTATAGAATGTAACTATTAAGGATTTTTCTCAGTATCTAACCTATTTCTGAAGCAGTTCGTTGTACAATTTGCCTCACTTTTGGTTGGTCGGACGATTTACATTGCAGTTATGAATTAAAGGTAAATATCAAATAAAATAACACTACTAATTAAGACATAAAAAGCCAAAAGATTTAATGTAATCAAATGTTATTTCATAAATAATTTCATAATCCCAATAGTTTGATTTTCAACCAAATCTTATTCAATAGTCTTTTTATGTGGCATAATTTGATTCTGGATAAACCAGGATAAATACATGTAGTGGTCTGTGATTGGTGATTTTGCTACAACTTCGCCCAAGGATAATAAGAACCACAAAACATTCAGCCGAAACATGCACTGATCCGAAAGTACAGTTCTGAAAACAGATCAATTATTGGAGGTGAAACACCGACAAGAGTAAATGCCAATCTCATCGTAGTTTACAGAACAAAAGCAAACCCAGAGGACTGAATAACCTGAATTCTGATAAGTCATAAGCCATGGGAGGCAATAGAGAGAACAAGTGATGATGGCAAAATCCATCCCAACAGTTTTTATTGAACTCATATTTATAGGCAGAGAGTTTGAAACTTGGAAAAAATTACAATTACTCTGACATATATAGTAGAGGACGAAGCCAGAACCTCATTTTATGTTGCACTAAAAGAATAGTAATTACAAAATGTATATACAGATACTACAACATGGTTATGAAGAATCCAACTCACATCTCTGATAAAAGATTGCTAATTTTCCGAAGCTCCTTAAGAGCTGTCATGGCCGTTACATGCCCTTTACCAACGAGAACATTTTTGGAGAAATTCTCCAACGAACCTGTTTGACCACAATCTTGCTGGAAAACGGATTCGAGCACCTGCAGAGACACATACAAACATCAATTAGCTTCATCCTCAGTTCATTATTTTCCAAATTCCATCCCTTTACTGAATCCTCAGTTCATTCTTTTCCAAATTCCATCCCTTTACTGAAAGGTCTATAGTAAACAGTGGAGGTTTTACCTGAATATGCTCAAGCATTGACTGGCCAAGGTTCCTAAGAGTACCCATCACATTCTGGTCCACAGGATCTCCTTTTTCACTGGCAGTTGAAAGAGCAGATCCATCCACAGAAGAATCGTCGTTATGTATCTTGTTACAGGCATCACTGGCATATAATGTGGTATCATGTGTCCTGCTTCCCTTTTCAGAGGTCTCCTCACCTGCATTATTGCGCCCAAGCTTCCAAAGCCATTGAAATTTACCAGAAAGAAGTTTCCGATCTTTTGAAGCTGTCAAAGATTTTCCAATAGCTTCTCTGCTACTCTCTGAATGAACAGATGGGTCATAAGGGTCATGGGAAACAGATAGAACTGAATCCTCCTGAACAGACTTGGGATGGGATTCATTTTCACTGATATATAAATTTGAGGCGACACTGCTCTTCTCAGAATCATTCTCATGATCATTAGCATCACTATGGGGACTAGACGGATCTGAGAATACAGATGAGTTTTCATCACTGCCACCATTTCCAGTCAAACATCTCTCGTTGTCTGAGCATGTGAAGTCCTTATTAATACTATCTTGTGTTCCCCCTTCAAATCCTATAGCTTGATCATCCTTTTTGTCTGAAACTTCAAGGCAGCTGGCCTTGTCAGCATCATCCAATCCGAGCTCATTACATAAATCCTCCAGCAAGCGGCGTCTCACAGATAACTTGTGGTTCTTATTGCGACTCGCAACTTTTTCTGGGGATGAATCAGATCCTGTTCGGGATAGACTCAATCTTAATTTTTCTGACCAGCTTTTTTTTCGGCTTGGAGTTTTCTTTTCTGAACTTTCTCGCCTGAGTTCTTCAGCTTTGTGCATGTCTCTCCACTTTTCTTCCCAATAGCTATCGGGCACCACACCTAAAGGGGTTGTTGGAGGAATTGAATCAACTGAAAGGGTATGACCTCTTGTCAGTCTCGGTTTATTGTAGATATAAGTCTCTTCACCAAATAAGGGTAATGAGAGTGATATATTATTATTCTCTAATGCATGCGTCTGTAAAGATTTTGCCTTATCTATCAGTTTCTTCAGATCTATATTCTGGGGGAAGTTCAACAGTCTCTGTAGACAAGTAGTTGCATTCTCTGTAGCAAGTAGAGAAGATCTCAAATAAAGTAACATAGAAACTGCCACAGCTGAGATCAATGCTCCACGAGGTGAATTGAAGATTGCAAAACTGAAGCCAGTTTCATCTCGAGGAACTTTATCTATTCTGTTGTTATCTGCTGCAAATATTTCATCCCAAATCAACAATAGGTCTAAGAGCGAAAACTCTCGACCAAATAAAACCCGCAACCAGCGAAGAGAAAAGTACTGGGGTTCAACACCAAGCTCAACAAGGTGGCTATGCAAAGATGAATCAACAATAGACAACAAGTAATACAACGCAGAAGAAGCTTCAATCACAGGAGGTAAGCCTGAATGGGACCCAACTGCAGGGGAGGGACAAAAGAAATCTGCCATGGCAACTGAACCATGAGCCCCACTCATTAAAGCATCAAACATAGAATAAGCATCATGTTCCATGAATTTCTCAGATAAGACAATGCCAAGTTCACCTTCAGCACCATAGGCATCAGTTAGCAGAACAATGGTTTGTATTTCAGGATCCAACTCCAGGAGGCTTTTAACTTTTATAGTACTGCCCTTGGAGCTAATTTCAACTTCCTCATAATCTAAAAGTTTTTTCAACTCAAAATTATATGTAAGATCATTTCCATGAAGTGATAAATCATCAAATTTATCAGTGAAATGGTCTTCATACTGCTTCCGCACTTTAGATAGAAGCTCTACATCAACATGAAGAACATATAACAATGGAGCCAAAAGTTCATGCATTCCTGGTAAAAAAACAAGAAGAGGAAAGAGAAATTAGATTTTCATATAAGCAAATTTCATTGTAAATTTCTATAGATTATAATATAAAATCTTAATATATAATCCAAGAGTATTAATCCTAAGGGAAACCAGAAATAAGAATCTAGGAGCATTGTGTATATCTTTTTCATGTAAGGTAGGCAATTGGAAAATGTCAGTCATGCTATTTCAAGCATTTCTATTCTGGACTGAAAAGGTAAGGTTAAAAGAGCTCCTTAAATAGTACAATTTTACCTTGACTATATCCATATTCTGGGT
The DNA here is from genome assembly GCA_027564335.1 of Erythroxylum williamsii. Classification (NCBI taxonomy): domain Eukaryota; kingdom Viridiplantae; phylum Streptophyta; class Magnoliopsida; order Malpighiales; family Erythroxylaceae; genus Erythroxylum; species Erythroxylum williamsii. The sequence continues at coordinate 1,899,844 of JANITW010000008.1, read as the reverse complement.
GTCTAAGGCACCATAATAGTAAAATTCTTCTCAACATTCCTTGACATCCAGGCGTTTGGAAATAGCTCCCATGTTCAGGGTATAAACGCGACAAGTCTTGGTCAACTGTTTTCTCCAATTCAGCATTTCGAAAGAATCGTCCCCAGGTACTGTCTGCATGTAGGATTATATAAAAAACCCCAGCCCACTAGTGCAAAGCTTCATATAAAAATTCTCAGAGCTGGAAACAAAATGATAAATGAAGCCTTACCTGGGTTTTGTGAAAGTGGATTGTCAATGACACAATCAGGCGAATTACTTCCAGCCTTTTTTATATGTGGATCAACTAAGAGACATCTTCTTAAAGACGCAAATCTGAGAATACAAGAAAGATTGCACATCAGAGCCTAACGACATAGCGGTCACTCATGTTGCTTGATTGAGAAGCTAAACACTACTCAGGTACTTAACATAGGCAAGTCCATATATATACTATCACAACCAATCTCGAAACAAGAGCAAGCTGAGCGAATTAAAAAAAAAAGGCAAGATGTTTGATAAAAATAAAACAATAAGAACACATTCTGCCACTGCAAACACGTGAATTTTTCTGAACATGAACCCTGAAATGATTCTTTTTTTTTTCTAAATTAAGCCTTTCACAACCCAACCAGAAACATAAACAGAACATCAAGCCAAGGAAAAAGAAAAGACCAAAGTTTATACCTTCTGCGAGAATCAGCAGAGACTCTGCGAAGATCGTCAACCGACAAAGAAGAAGGCAAAACCCCAAGATCTACACGCCACCGCAACCCTCTTAAATTAGGAAAACTACACCGATTTTCGTTGGAGGGCTTCGCAAGCCCCAGTTCCGGCGAAACCTTTTCGATTACGGCCGGTGACATGATTCTTTTACGTACTTCTAAACAAAGGCAACCCCAAAGTTTACACCAAAACCGAGTGAAACCCACCAACTTCAGCTCTAACCCACATCAAATCCGCAAGAATCCTGCCACAAGCATGATATAAATCCATAAAAGGAATAAAGTTTTATCTGGGTTCCTCAAAGGCCAAAGTTTTGCCTTTTGGTGCTAAACAAGCGACCCTTCTGCAAATTAAGCCAAAAGAGAGAAAACTTGGGAACAAATAAGCGAAAATGAAAAAGCAGAAACTGCAGAGAGCGACAAAAAAAGGGGTTTATGATTGGAATCAGAAAACGAATATGGAATTTTCAAGGAATGGCAAAAGGAGGAGGCTTGCGTCTATCTTCGGAGCACTGACTACTGAAGCTCTTCCTTTGTTTTTATTAGTTGAATATTATGCTTGTGATATAGTAAATTTCCTTCGATTTTATTTGTTTCCTTCTTTTTTTTCCTCAACTTTTCTTATGGAAAATGACAAAATTAGTTGGCAAAATTGGACTCCAACAATGTCTTTTTTCTATTGTTTTGTTCAATAATTTAAAAACTTAATCTATTCAGTTGTTTAATCGTTAAAATTTTAAAATTATTCAATTTTTCAGTTCGATTTTTAACTTTACGATTAATTTATTTTAATAATTTTTATTATTAAATATTAATCAATTTATTAATTAATTAGTCTATTTTTATAAAAATATTTAGAATTTAATAATCAATAACAACATCAAGACTCCTTACTTTGAGAGAGTTGAAAGAAGGAAATTAACTATACATAACCTATTTTTTAATATTTTACAAATAAGTTATTTTCATTACTCTAACATTACAGTTTGGTCATAAATGAGTAATTTTAATAAATAAATGTATTTTAAAATCATATGTAAATTTATATTATTTTTTATGGAAAGAGGAGATTGTTGTAATGTTTAATTAAATCTTCCAATAGATTATTAAATATTATTAAGGTATCTTCCTTCCAAATTTAGTATATATTTTTTACAGTTAGCAATTATTTCTGTAACTAGATTGATACAAAAATAGTTATGGAATCTCAATATTTTTCGCCACCAAAAATATTCATTTGTCTAATATTTATGTCTAAAGATAATGACCTTATCACAAATAGGCTATGAAGAAGCATAAGCAACTAATAAAGATTACCATCCTCTTAATTTTTGTTTAAATGATCTAAATTATTTGTTTTTTTGTTTTTGACCTAAAATTATATAAATTACAGTTTCAAAAAGTAGTAATAAAATGTCCAAAATTTTAATTTTTTAATTATAACCTGACATTAGTGTCTCCATTAAGTTAAAAAATGACCTGAATCAAATTATACAATCCCGACGACCTTATTAATACAAACGCTGCAATCCAATAATAGTTTAGGATGTCAGAAGAATAAACAAAAAATAAATGGCTGAGAATATTGAAGAATAATAGATAACGTCGGGTTATAATTAAAAATAAATAAAAGTTTGAACATTTTATTGTCACTGTTTGAAGTTTGAGTTAGAATTAAAAAAATTGAAAATCTAGATATTTTATTAGTACTTTTTAAATTTTGAGTTATAATTAAAAAAATTTACGCAAATTTTGAATTTTCTTGAACAATTAACTCTAAATAATAAATACGGGCGGCACCTATTGCCCTTTCTTTTTTTTAATCATTTGACATATCTTAAGAGATGGTTGGTTTACACGAAGAACTAGTAATAAGAATAAGAATGAATATGGTGATAAATGATAATGGATATTATCATTATAATTATGATGTTGGTTAGGAGGAATGAATGATCATTATTATCATTGATAATGGTGGGTTTGTAAAAAATATTAAGAAATAAAAATGTATTATATTTTAATTAATTAATTAATTTTATTTTTATATTATTTTAATTAAGTATATTGTAATTAATTAATTACAATATATTAATTAATGAATGAATTATATTTCAATTAATTATATTGTAACTAATTAATTATTAAATTTTTAATTAATTATAATGTAATTAAGTAATTAATAATGATATTTTAATTAATTATATTGTAATTAATTATATTTTCAGTATTATAATTAATAAATAAATTATATTTTAATTATTTAATTAGTTACAATATTTTAATTAATTAAGGAATTATATTTTAATTAATCACAATGTAATCACTTAATTAATAATAATAATTTAATTAATTATATTATATTATAATTAATTAATTAATTACACAATTTTGATTAATAAATAAATTATATTTTAATTAATTAATATTAAAAAATTAAAGAAAAAAATTACGAAGAATGAATTTCATTCCTCTGCTAAATGAAGGGTATAAAAAATTCCCTAAAAATAAGATATCAAACTATTACCCTTATAATAATAATCAACAACCACCTACTCATTTTTCGTTCCTTACCTAATACCCTATTCTTAAACCCATCAACTTTATCCTTCACTTTATGCAGATATGTTTACGTGTTACCTTAAGAAGAAATTTGGAAAACAATTAATCATTGTTCCTTTTTAAATTTTGCAAGGACTTAACCAACAAATCAGATTTGTGGTTAGTGGTTAGTGGTTACTCAGAGCTCTGTCGGTGCGTGAATTTGGAAAATAAGCAAAAGTGAAGCTTTCCCGGTTTACTATAAAAATCATGATCACGGTATACGCTTAAATTGGCTTTGCTGTCACATTTGCCATAATAACCTCCTTCGCCTTTCTCGTGGAAATCGAAAAAAATGTCACGCAGAAATGGTAGGCACGTTTTGACCACATGAAAATTATAATTTAACGAATTTTAAAGCATCAAAATCCAATATATTGAAGAAAAATTAGTCATTACTTTTTTTCTAAATTGTTTGAAATCTAGATTTTAAATGGAAAAATTTAAAAACCTTTAGTGATTAAAATAAAAAATGTTTTTAATAATGAATGTAAGATTTAATAGAAAATAATAATGTGTTACAAATAAGTATAATAACCTTTTACATTATGATATATATATTTTAAACAAATAAATTAAATTATAAAAGAGTTTAATTTCTTTTATACTGATATAAATTATAAAATAATCAATTATAATACAAGCATCGTCAACTATAACATCAAATGAAATTATGATTTTTTTTATTCGAGAAAATTTTGTAGGTGGACCAAGCGGGTACACCTCTTTGAGGATCCAATTAATACATCATCGCACAGGTTAATCAAGCGGACGCACCTCATCATTGAGAGCTCAACTAATTATCTGTATATTGCCGCATGACAAGTAAGAAGAGTGGCTACCTTGATTCGTGAGTATTAGGACCTATTTTTCGATTAATTTAAAAAGTAATCATGTAACTGTATAGTCAATTTTTTATTTTAAAAATATAAAAAATTAACTAGTATTCAATTTAAATATTTAAAAAAGTTAGCTTTTCAGTTAACTTCAATACTGAACAGCTATTAAAAAACTATTTTGTGACCTGGTCTAAATACGAAGTTATTGTTTTCTAATTTGTTTGAAAACTACCAAGTCCACTAATGGATGACGAAAAGCCATTCAAGACAGAGAACAAACAAAAGGTAATTAATAGCTTTTGAGATGTTAATGTCTTCATCAAGTGGATTTGGTAGGCGATCGTTGGTTTGTTGGTTCTAAGAAGAGCTGCCTCCACTTTACTTAATAATCAATTCATATCCACCACCGACTTTCATAACTGCTCGCCTAAATTAAAATATGCAAACTTTTACTTTATTTTTCAACCTTAATTATAGGCTTTTATTGTCAGAGTTTCCAAGTGAAATTTCAACAACAAACCTTATAAAGTTGGTCGGAAAACATTACAATGAAACATAATTCAAATAATAAATAATTTTATCAAGTATTTCATATGTATATATATATAATAAAATCATGCCTCTTATTAACCATTCTTTGAGATAATAAATTTAAACTTGTCCAATATTTTGATAATTTTCAATTTATTATTAAAATTTAAAGATTTTTAATATAATAATAAATATTTTAAAATTTATACAAATTAAACTAAAACGTTA
>JANITW010000008.1:1878369-1888940 GCA_027564335.1 Erythroxylum williamsii | reverse complement strand
TTTTTTTACTAAATTTAAAAACAAAAACAGAAAAAAAAATAGAAACAAACACCCCCTAAGATAACAATATCATTTATTCAAGATTGTATTGTTTAAATAATATATATCTTGTAAAATTTCTTAATTAAAAAGATCATGAAATTGATTATTAATAGAATTCACAAAGTTTACCTAGCGTCTGTTTGAATAAACTTTTAGGAAGTCAATAAGTACTTTTTTTTATCATAAAGTCATTTTTAATTTAATAAACCTATTTTTTAGTCTATTTTATCCTTATGTTTTACACATAATTCCCACAATATCCACAAACTTATCTTCACGTTTATTTTGAGATTTATATAATATTATATAATATTTATTTTTTAATATTAGTTTTACTTATGTTATAATTCATATAAAATATTTAGATAGATATGTTTTCATTTATGTTTCATATGGTTAAAATTATATAATAATTAATATATTGTGATTTCTGTGTTGTTTGATATGCTTTAAATAATATTGATATGTATAAATAATTTAAATAATTTGTATTACAAAATAAAATATAGTTAAAATTAAAAGTGATTTTTATTTTTATATTGTCAAACAGTCTACTACATGAAATTCTTTCAAAAAAGTTATTCTTTAAATGACAGTCAAACAATCAACTCGCTTCTTATAAAAGTCATTCTAAAAAAATATCTGAAAAAAACTCTGCTGTTATAAGCCTAACCAAACAAATTCTAGTATTGTTTAATCTTAAATTAACTGTTCATTCGAGTTTCAATAAATTTAAAGTATTAAATAAAATAGTTATTTTTTAAAAAATTTAAAAATATATTTAATAAAACTTAATTGAAACTCGATTAGACCTACTGTCTGTTTTGATGTGCTTATATTAGTAGAGTTTTTATCAATAGAGTTTTTGTTAGAAGAGCTTTTCTAGGCAACCAATTGACTGTTTGGTTGTCAATAAAAAATAGTTTTTTAAAAGAGCTTCATACAATAGACTGCTTGACAATATAAAATAAAAAACACTTTTACTAAATTTAACTATATTTTATTTTGTAATAAAAATTATTTATGCATATAAATATTATTCAAAGTATATTAAACAATAAGCAAAGCATAATATATTAATTATAATATAATGTGAAACCATCTTATAGAAAATTTTAAATAACCGAAATTATTTAAAGAGATGTCTCATTTTCTTGTAAGAAATAAAATTAATATTAAAACATATAAAAAGGTAAATAATATTATACAAATCTTAAAATAAATATTCGAGTTGAATAAATAGTTAAATATATAATAAACGGATAGATGAGTTTGTGACTATTATGAGAATTACATATAAAATATCAGGGCAAAAATGATTAAAAATAAGTTCATTAATTGATATGAAAAATTTACCTGAAAAAGTACTATTTTAAAAAACTCCAAATTTAAATTGATTAAAAAGTTATATTTTGACTTTTAAAAAATCATTTCTATTAAAAAATATTTTTAAAATTTCCAATCAATTACTCAATTTAAAAAAAAATAACTTTTGCGAGAAAGCACTTATTCGTCTTGAAAATTTTCAACCTAATGCCTGATGGGACTTCAAGTCAAATCCGATTGAAGAATTATGAAAAAGAAAAAAAAGAAGAAGGGAATTAAATTGGAGAGAGATACCGTTGAAGAAAAGATTGAAATTGGTGTGCAATTAAAACGGGGAGTTATCAGATGCCATCCGATTTGATGACTTCTGAATTCTGATTAGTGATTACACTGTGTATCCATTCCCATTTTGGTCATTTAGCCTTCCTTGAGCTGTCTCCCTCTTGTCAATGTCACCTACTGTGGTACTCACGCGCGAATTTTCTCTATCCTCTTCCTCTACCCGCTTCAACTCACTCGTTCCTGTTTCTTGTTTTCTTTTTACAAAAGGCACTTTTAAAATTATATTTACAAATTTCACATTAAAAATTAACTTAAATTACAATTCCAATAATATTTAATTAATTGATGTATTTTGTTGTTAGTTTTAATTAAATAAAATTTAAATTTAAATATTTGTCTTTATTTTTAATCTTTAATTAACTTTTGTTATAAAATTACTAATGCAACAACAACATTAAATAAAAATTTTGCTGACATTTAAAAAATAGAGAAGTTTATTAATACGTAATTTTACCCTTAATTAATAAAGATGTTGTTTTCAAATGACCCAAATAAAGAAGAAGCAAAATTTAAAAAAAATTAAATTAAGAGATATACTTATATATATTTGTATTTATATCATTTTTACTTAGTATTTTTCATCATTACTATTTATTATATATATTTTAATTTTGTACTATTTTGTATGAGTGATTTGAAAATAACTTTTTATTAATTAGAAATAAAGATATGTATTAGTAGATATTTTAAAACTCCGCATCTCAACAAAATTTTTAGGTTATAATTGTAAATATTTTAAAATTTATTTCTTTAAGAGGGTTAAATATATAGAGTTTACTTGCAGTATGCAGATCTTAAGTGACTGCATTTTCAATCAGATCCAACAGTTTTTAAAAATTATTTAATACTAATGATAAAAATTATAAGTTGTAATTAGATAATAAATGAGGGAATATTTAAAAACTAATATATGCATGCATCCTACCATCATCTTCAGTCCTCTGCCCTCAAGTTCTTCTTTTTTAATTCTTAAATTAAAAAAAGTACCTTTTTTAATAGTAAAATTTAAATAATTAAATCACAATCCTTCTTGATTATTAAGAAAATGATTTTTAAAATCTAGATTGAAATACTTGTTGAATTGATAGATTATCACAATTAAAAAATTAACTTAAATAAAATATTATAAATTTAATCGAATAAATATAAATATAAATACGAAAATTAAATTTACTTAATATTTTAAAATTTATTTTTTATGTATAGAATTTTTTTATTTTTTTCCCCCACAATATAATTTTTATTTTGTATAATTTCTTTTTTATTTTTATTTTTTTGTGATTGAACTAAGAAAGCATATATTTAGGTAAACAAGGTAATGAAAGCTACACAAGCTCATACTCTTACCAGAAACAACACTAAAGAACACTAACATCCTCACTTTTTCTCTTTTTCTCGGCTCTTGCTTATATTGCACACACTCTCTCATTTCTTCTTCACTGTCTTTCTCTCTTTTACTCTTTCCTTCTTCCTGAGGTTACTGTAAAGCAAATGGTGTATAGCATCTGATCCAAACAGCTTTCTCGCCGCGGCTAGAGTACCATTATTGCTTCTGCTTCCAACAAACAGAAAAGGCTTTTTATAAGTGATTCTGATTACTGTAAGTAGAAGATGGTAATGAAAAATGGTTAAAAGTTTTAATGGAAGAACTAACGAACAACCAACTTTTTCTGGGTTCTGCTTTTGCTTTTCTTGTAGGATGATAGCTTTCTTTAGTAGCCGAAAGACAAAAGTGTGGATTTTACTCTTCCTATTCTTTGCTTCCAATGCTGACAGATTAATGTGATTGGACTTTATTTTCTTTATTTCTTTGAAAAGATTTCTTCTTTCACTTTTTTTCTGAGCATATTTTATCTCTGTGGTTATGCAGATTCACTTGATTTGTTGAATGTAAATTAAGTCGCTGCTCTGATCTGATCGCTCTCTCTCTGGCTCTGGCAAGTTGCTTGGTTTAATTTCTGTTTCTTCTTTCTTTGTTCTTTTCTTTTTGACTTTGATTGGCTGATTAAATGAGACTAAGCTAATGGATTTATCAAGTTCAGTATTTGACATTGAAGCTACTTAGTTTAGTAGCGCTAGTTGCTACTACCCTTCAAAACACTTCTAGCTATTTTATGGCTTCTTCACTTACTTCGACCTGTCTTTATATTTTATTATCTTTTATTTCACTTTTATCTTGTGTTTTGTTTAAAATTTGAGAACTCCCCTATAAATTTTCTGCTTTTAAGTTTCAGATGATGCGAGAAAACTCTGTTTTGGGTATTGCAGCTTGTTTCTAAAGTTAATTTTTTTCACCGTCTTTCTTAGGTTGGATATCTACCATTATCTCATATCCACTTCTTTTTTTCTATTAATTCTTTAACCTTTTCAACTAGTCTGCGATTTTTTCTGTTTACTGATTTTTTTTGCAATTCGTGTTGGACAATGCTTAATTTTCTTTAAAAAATTCTGATTAAGAGTTTGAAAATTTACCTCCAGCAATTAAAAGCACATATGGTTAAGTTAAAAGATCTTATCTTTGTAAGCATTTCCAGAGCCATGGATTCTGATCATCTTGTTTGCGTGTAACTAGTGGACTTGTGCTATTTTCTGCACGAAGCTAATTGTTTGTGATAATATTCTAGCAGTAAGTTGCAGGCTGCAGGAGGTGGCACTTGATCAGTGAAAATGTGGCTAGTAAATATTTGGCTTGCACAACTTGTCTTGTTTGCTCTCTCAGTTTGTGGGAGAAGAGAGATTTACATTGTGACAATGGAGGGAGAACCTGTGATAACTTATAGGGGAGGTGTTCCAGGCTTCAAAGCCACGGCTCCTTTATCGGATGAAAAGATTGACACTAGCAGGTATGTGCAAATATTTTCTGTAGATCTCCTTTATGTGATCTGTGGCATGAATTTATGATTGCACACTGTGGTTACGATTACAGTTCAATCCCAACAGCAGCTTATGTAAATGGGTTGATGTAATTTCCCTTTTTCTAGTATCATCTTATTCCGAGTGAGAGGGATTGACTTTCCTTAATGTGTGCTCCAACAGCCTCTTACATTTAGCATTTTCTTTCATCTAATGTAATGTTTTCCTTGACTTTCAAAGAGTTTCCTTCACATCCAGTAAAATGTTTAACTGAAAGTGTTGCAACACCAACTTGCTTTATATTTCTTTTCCAACTTTCAACGGTGATGCGAACATGCTTCTTATTCCACTGATTCTAGTCCTTTTTCAAGTTCACGTTATTGCTATCGGTAATCTCTATATTGAAAAGTTTAAAGAAAGTTAAAATGAATTTTTGTTACTCTTGCCCCCACTACCAGTGAGCAGGTCTTGTCTTATGCCAAGCATCTTGAGAATAAACATGATATGCTTCTTGATTTACTGTTTGACCGTGGGACCTACGAGAAAATCTACAGCTATCGACATCTTATAAATGGTTTTGCAGCTCATTTATCAACCGAACAGGTGAAAGTTTACATTACTCTGCTTGCTGTTCAACCTACTGTTAAGAAATGTTATTGCCTTTTGGGAATCTTATTTACTTATGCAGTTTCATTATGTTAGTAGGCAGATACTCTAAGACATGTCCCCGGTGTGCAATCTGTGGAGAGAGACTGGAAGGTTAGGAGACTAACAACACACACCCCACAGTTTTTAGGGCTTCCAACTGGAGTCTGGCCCACTGGAGGTGGCTTTGACAGAGCTGGAGAGGACATTGTGATAGGTTTTGTGGACTCGGGAATTTATCCTCACCATCCAAGCTTTGAAAGTCAGAAGAATGATCCGTATGGACCTCTTCCAAAGTACAGAGGAAAATGTGAAGTTGATCCTGATACAAAAAGAGACTTCTGCAATGGAAAAATCATCGGAGCTCAACATTTTGCTAAAGCTGCAACAGCAGCTGGGGCTTTCAATCCTGCTATAGACTTTGCTTCTCCTATGGACGGTGATGGACATGGAAGGTTGGATCCCATTTTCTCTGAACTACCAATGTTGGTTTAGTTCTTTGCTCTCATATCATGATTTTGAATATTTTTTGGCCAGGAATCTCAAATTGTTTTGCAGTTCCGTGATATGGGAAGAAATGCATGATTTGAAAAAAAGAAAATTCAAAATTTGTTCTACACTTTGATGCATAAATGGATACAAAATTTTGAATCACTTCTATAGAAATATAGTGCTTAGCTTGCAATTTTGGTTACTAGTGCTGCTTGTAACTTTATAGACTTAAGTATTTAAGCCTGTCGAACTGTTCTTATTTTCAATAGAGTGAAATATACAAGAAATTGGAAAAATGCGATATCAGAAGCATGATACCATGCTTGTGTATTTAATTGAGCTCCATAGTATTTTACATTGCATGTAAAGGATGATGAGGAAGATTTTTCAAGCTATTTTGTTGAAAACAATGTCTCTTACTAAAGAAGCATAATCCTGGTGGTACTTGTTCAGACTACATTAAGAATGGAGCAACTGCACTGATCTATCAAATTTTGCGCAATAAGTTGGTCATCATACGGTCACTCTTGAAACTTCTGCAAACATCAGCTACAAGATGTTCTTCAATTATTATGTTTTGGATAAAAAGAGACTCAAAGGGGTGTCATTCATACCAGCCTTTCTACTTTAAGTCTTGAATAACTTGTGAATCATTCAAGGAAAATTTCCTGTTTTCCTTTATCTCATTACTGTTTCTACTGGTCATAAACACATCTCTGGTAGAAATATCCATCTCGGTTAGAAATCAATTATTTCCTGTATTTGATTCATTGTTGCATTCAATATAATCTTTGAAAATGATGATAATATGTGTGTTCATATTTCATTGGGTGGACAGAGAGCATATCTATGAGCTTAGGTCTCATTTATAAAAGTAAATACACTTGCCGATAAGCTTGCTGTATTTTTCTTGGTACCCCTACCGAAACTATAAAAGATAACATGTAAGCAAATTGTGAAAATTCCAGTTGTTCATGTTGATGTGTAAAAGCCTGGATGCTGCTCTTGTCTCCTCTTAAGTTGGGAGAATATGATCGCATGCTTGTCCTTTCAACAGCATGGAATACTATTCTTATTGACATATCTCTTGTAAGTTTTAGCATATTAAAAAGCGAGATGCTTCAAATCTGATAGTATGTTGTCTTTTCTTATGTCATTGGCTGCCAGTCATACAGCAGCTATTGCAGCTGGAAACAATGGCATTCCAGTGCGAATGCATGGCCATGAATTTGGAAAAGCTAGTGGGATGGCTCCACGTGCTAGGTATGGATGTTGGAGAATTTATTTTTCTCTTTCTTTCATCTAGAATGACCTGTGAGATTGTATGTGCACAGGATTGCCGTGTACAAAGCTCTCTACAGACTCTTTGGAGGTTTTATAGCAGATGTTGTAGCCGCTATTGATCAGGTATGCGCTTTATGTTAACCAATAGCAGATGACGTAATTGTGGGGTTCAAGTACTATTGCTTAATTTGTTTGTGGTCTTGCTGTTTTATCACATATTAAATGTCTGAAGTGCGATATCGTCAATCCATGTCTTGTTCCAGTGCTAATGTATCCATGTTTTTGTTGTAGTGCAAATGTATGCCATTTTTACCATCATCTTTTGGATATAATTCTTACTGAAGGGTTTAGATTTCTAAGAACTTTTCTGAACAGGCTGTTCAGGATGGAGTGGACATACTCAGCCTCTCAGTGGGCCCAAATAGTCCTCCAGCAACCACCAAGACTACATTCCTAAACCCATTCGATGCTACACTCCTTGCTGCTGTGAAGGCAGGTGTATTTGTTGCACAGGCAGCAGGAAACGGAGGTCCTTTCCCAAAGACAATGGTTTCTTATAGCCCTTGGATAACATCTGTAGCGGCTGCAATTGATGACCGCACATACAAAAATCACTTAACCCTGGGAAATGGGAAAATCCTGCCAGGGATTGGTTTATCACGTAAGTTTTACCATATATGTTTAATTAATCCAATCTGATGGTGATAGGTTTTCAAAAGAATGATTTCATCTGCACTATGTAGCCATGACAGATATCCAAGTATTCCAAATTTATATGCTGAAAGCACTTATTCAACTGGGGCAACCTTTTCATGCATCCACTTGGATCTGTCATGTTGTTAATGGTGCCTGTATTGATTTCATAGTTCATCACCATAAAACGTTTTACAGCATATTTTATGCTTCATCTTTTCATTGCACTGGTTTTAAGTTCCAACTTCCAAATTGAATGTGCTCTAATCATATATTGTTTATCAATGGAATTCCTGATAGTAGATTGGAGTTCATTTCTGAATTTTGAGAGCTTAAAAGGTCTCAATGGATTAATGCAGCCTCTACACATGCAAATCAAACATATACTTTGGTTGCTGCCAATGATGTTTTGCTGGATGCTTCCTTGATGAAGCACAGTTCTACAGATTGTCAGAGACCAGAAGTGTTGAACAGAAACTTGGTTGAGGGAAATGTTCTCCTTTGCGGTTATTCCTTCAACTTTGTTGTTGGCTCTGCATCTGTTAAGAAAGTTTCAGAAACTGCAAAGAGTCTTGGTGCAGTTGGATTTGTTCTTGCAGTGGAAAATGTTTCTCCTGGAACAAAGTTTGACCCTGTCCCTGTTGGTCTTCCTGGAATTGTTATCACAGATGTTTCCAAATCTATGGTAGTCGTCATTCTTAATGAGCTTTTCTCATGGAACTTGCTAACATGGTTCTAAGAATATGTTGTAACTCATTGACTTCTTCAATCTATAGTGCCTTTTCCTTTGAATTATGAAATTCAGAATTTTAATGATGTGTTAACTAATTAGTGGCATTTAGGCCTAATTTGAAAGAGTAAGCTTGTCATTAATTGAATGCATAGTTATGCCAAGTAATATCAACAATTATTGTTTGTCTTGCTATCTAAAACTCACTGCTCCTGAGTGCATTGAGATTATCCTTTTTTCTTTCAACTTGTTCAGTAATTGAAACCCCTCTTGATCCCTGTTTTTTCCTAGTTCTCGTTTTAATCACACCATATTGCTCTTTCTGGATTATTCTAGCCACTGAAATTTGGTTTTTGCGCATTGCTGCCATTTTAGGATCTTGTAGACTATTACAACATCTCCACACCAAGAGATTGGACTGGAAGAGTTAAGAGCTTCCAAGCTAGAGGAAGCATTGGAGATGGCTTGATGCCTATTCTCCACAAATCAGCACCACAAGTTGCGTTGTTCTCTGCTCGAGGGCCCAACATAAAAGATTACAGCTTGCAAGATGCTGATCTCCTCAAACCTGACATCCTTGCTCCTGGTTCTCTCATTTGGGCTGCTTGGTCTCCAAATGGAACAGACGAGGCAAATTATGTTGGTAAATAATTTATCCAATCCTACCCAGCATCTTATGATAATCAAACATGCTCTAAAACTCTGAGGTGTGGGTTAATCTCTAGCTTCCCTCAATTTGGCCACTCCAGAGGAGAACTTGCCAAAGGAGCATTTTACACCTTTGTGACAGAGGGTGGAGCAAGGAATCGTCGAGTCATTCCACTGCAATCTTATCCAAATATTTAACTGCCATGAACTCTTCTAGTTCATGTTTTGTTCAAGTATAGGACATATCATGTGCATTTCAAGTCTTTTTTTTCCTTGCTTGAGACATGAATTTGATGTTCTATTTGTTAATGCATTCTTAACCAAATGGACACCATCTTAAGCATTTTATCTGCTTTGGACAGGAGAAGAATTTGCTATGATATCTGGAACTAGCATGGCTGCACCACATATTGCAGGGATAGCTGCCCTTCTAAAGCAGAAGCACCCTAGCTGGAGTCCTGCTGCGATCAAATCAGCCTTGATGACGACATCGACGAAGCTTGATAGATCAGGCAGACCTCTTCAAGCACAGCAATACTCGGAAACAGAAGCCATGAAGCTGGCCACAGCTACTCCTTTTGACTATGGGAGTGGCCATGTTAATCCAAGGGCTGCTCTAGATCCCGGACTCGTCTTTGATGCAGGTACTTTTACTTCAGTATGATAAGATGCAAATTTTATGTTAATTGTTATGATACGGACGGGAAAAACAAGCAAATAAATTGTAAACTCACCTACATTACTAGGTCTCACTTGTCTTCAATGCCTTACTTGTGGTGTAGGGTATGAGGATTACTTAGGTTTTCTGTGCACAACACCTGGAATTGACATCCACGAGATCAGAAACTACACAAGGTTACCCTGTAATACTACCATGGGCCTGCCATCAAACCTAAACACTCCGTCGATCACCATCTCACACTTGGTGAAAACTCGGACAGTTACTCGCAGGGTCACTAATGTCGCCAAGGACGAAGAAACCTATGTGATCACTGCCAGAATGGAGCCAGCAATAGCCATTGAAGTTAACCCTCCAGCAATGACTCTCAGAAGTGGTGCATCAAGGACATTTTCAGTGAGTCTTACCGCTCGGACAGTAACTGGATCCTATAGTTTTGGAGAAGTTCTCATGAAAGGCAGCAGAGGACACAAGGTGAGGATGCCAGTGGTGGCTATGGGATACTGGCGATAGAATCCATTAACTGGTTATGGATCCAAGGAAGGTTGATAGTTTTAATATTCTTTTGTATCACTGAGTAATAATAAAGGGTTTAGCTGTATTTTACTTGATAATTATTATACTTGATGGAGTCCATGTAAAGTAACTTGTAGTAAGGAAGGAGACGTGACGACGTTGATACTAAGAACAATGGAACATGTTGACTAGAATTTTGTTGATTTTTTTAATATTAATTAATTTTACCAACAAGATAGAAATTAAGAATAATTGGCATCTCAGACTTTGTATTATCAATCAACAAAATGGAACCTTTTCTCAATTGCATATAAATTTAAA
>JANITW010000008.1:1774424-1788308 GCA_027564335.1 Erythroxylum williamsii | reverse complement strand
TAAATTTTTCTTAATTTCAGCAAATTTTCTTAAATTCATAAATTGTCTCACCAATTTCTTTCTCATTAATATTCATTGTAATATTTCTAATTATCATCAAAAGTTCGGGGTCCAACAGCAAAGATGTGGAAAGAGTTGTCGTCTTCGATGGATGAACTATCTGAGACCTTGCCTCAAGCATGGACCTATTTCTCATGAAGAAGAAGTATTTATCATTCGCTTACACTCTGTTCTTGGCAACAGGTTTATCTTTTTCTTCATTTACAATATGTTGATTTACACATTACGTATTCAATGCTTGCTCATTGTGTATAGCTTTAGAGAAAAGGTTAGAGAGAGAAAAGGTGGCGAACGTTGTGAGCACGTCGGAACCTTCTGAGGTCGCACCCCTTTTATTCACCATCAGACCTTGCTAGCCAACTTGACAGTAGAAGCTCGCTTACTTGGGTCTCCCATGGAGTCCCTTGACCCAAAGGGGCACCTCCCTAAATGAGTACGAACCATAAAAAGGGAAGATGAACCACCAACCATGTTGAAGCCATCCTACAGCGCTGCGGTAACAAGAGAAATGATGGGCATCCAAGCCGTTGTGGACAATGTGTGGCCTGCTAACGATCCGATTGAGCTTGAAGAAGGTGATATAGTGCAGTTTTCTGGAGAGCGAGGGGAAGGAATCCAACTGTCTCAAACCTTTAAAACAAGGTTAGATGATCAATGGAAGATGATAGTTGTCGTAAAGCTTTTGGGACGCATGATTGGTCTCTAGACAATTAACTCCAGATTGAGAAGCTTGTGGCACCCACGAGGACCGATCAAGCTAGTGGATCTGGAGCATGATTTTTTCCTTGTGCGTTTCAAGGAGGAAGATGATTATCTGCATGAGTTAACTGCTGGCCCTTGGATCATTCCATCCTTCCGCCCGACGCACGACCAGATATCCCGCACGGTAGTGTGGATTCAGTTCCCGAATCTCCCCATTGCGCGGTATCATCCAAGGATTCTCTCTGCTTTAGGCAACTTAGTTGGCAACATGGTTAAAGTTGTTGACGCCACCTTCCAAGTCCAACGGGGGAGGTATACACGCATTGCAATAGACATCGACTTAACCTCTCCACTGCGCACCAACATGGAGATCGAAGGTGAAGCATTTCTGGTGACCTACAAGGGCTTACCACAACAATGCTATTCATGTGGAAGGGTCGGGCACGACGTCTCAGGATGTCCACACTGTCAATGAGCCAACACCGACTGCCCCAACACAGGTGAAAATACGTCAGGGACTGCACTTCTAGAGGTGACAGTAGTCGGGACATCCAAGGGAGACAACGTAGACACCGTGCAACCAACGGTTGACACCAGCACAAGTTACGGTCCATAGATGCAAGTACGACATAAACAACCCACCTCCGCAGGACGCCCATCCACGCATAGTCACGCTCAACTGGGACAATGCAGGGAGGCTAATCTCAGGAGAGGTTCGAGGTTCTTAGTCCTTTATGACAAAGAGCAGGTGGGGACAGACAAAGTGACACCGATGAGGGACCCACAAATTAGCACTGCGATGGGCCTGCCCAAAGATTAAACTTAACATATTTTTTAGGTTCTAGGCCACAAAGTCCCACAAGCCCAATATTTCAAGCTAATGGACCTAATAAAACTGCTAGAAAAGGGCCTAAGGGAAAGAAGATAGCCTAATTCCAGCAAACCCGGGAGGACAATCCCTGAGCTAGCGTTCTCCCGGTGTAAGAGTTGGATACTATCCCTCTACTCCAATTACAACCAACCATCCTAGAGAAAAATGTAGCAATTGAAATCGCTTCATATATGAAAATGGTATGTGATAGCCAAGCTTTTGAAGATCGAGACCGGGTGGTTGTGGAGCAACTCCTGCTGATGGAAGGGGTTGAGGACTAGGAGGCAGTTGGTAATATCTGAGAGGGGCCGCAACCCCACACACTGACCCACCAGATATAACTGAAGGGTCAGGTACCCCAGAGTCCTTGCCCCAACTACGATATGACGCAAAGACGACTATGCAAGCCCAGGAAACTGGCAATTCAGAAGCAACCCTAGGAGGTATTACTTTTGATTAGATATTTGCTATCTTTTACCGCTTTTATTTTTTCTTTACGTTGATCCTCATTTGGAATTGTCAAGAGGCAGGGGGTCTAATTTCCAGACCATACTGCGTCATTACCTTTGTACCTTTAATTCGGGTATACTTGTTTTGATGGAAACTCGAATCGGTGGATCTCGGGCTCAAGATGTTATCCGTGCCTTGGGTTTCGACTACTCGTTTCGAGTAGAAGCCGTAGGTTTCTTTGAAGGAATATAGTTATTATGGAAGGAAGAGTTTCGTCTCTCCACCATCCTAGCCCACCATCAATTCATCCATACCTCCATCCAGTATGATTCGTACTCCTTCGATTTGATAGCAGTTTATGCGAGCTTGCAAGTCTCTTCCCAAAACTATCTCTGGCCAGTGTTAACCTAGGTAGGTATATCTAGCCATCGATCCTGGCTAGTCGGAGGGAATTTAATGCTAAGCTAGAATTAGTAGATAAGCAGGGAGGTGCCAGGTCAGCGCGTCTGGTTAACAAACATTTTCAAGCTTGGGTGCAAGAGAGTAGTCTTCATGATCTGGGATTTGTTGGATCCATGTTTACTGGCACAGAGGAATGGTACAAGCCCAATTGGATCGAGTTTTTGATTCAACGGCTTAGTTGCACGAGTTCCCTCACACAGTGAATCATCACTTATCCTTCCTTGGGTCAGATCATAGACCTATGCTACTCTGACTTCAGCATCCGACTCTTAGCAGACTAGGATCACCAGTGTTTAGATTCCAAAATGCCTGTCTTACACACCAAAGGTTTGATGTGGTAGTAGTAGAGCATTGACTACCAGCAGCGGAGACTCTGAACATAATGATAGCCCAATTCTCCCACCATCTTACTCGATGGAATCGTTCCGAATTTGGGAATATTTTCCAACAGAAAAAAAGATTGTTAGCAAGATTACAAGGCATTTAGAGGGCCATAAATTCGGGCAATGAGGATTCCCTACTCGCATTTGAGCGTTTGGCGGGGAATCTTTGCAACTTTGCAGTTTGTCCGCCAAGATATGCAATGGGAGCTGGGAAATGGTCGACGCATTCTGTTCTGGATAAATCATTGGGCAAAGGATTGGGGACCTCTTACTTACACGGTGACCTCTCCACTTCCCGATAACGTTCTTTACGCTATAGTTGTGGATTTTCTGAAGGAAGGCTATACTTGGAAGTGAAGCTTGTTCCAACAATACCTCCCTTCCACAATCTGTTTGGATATTGCGGAGCTCCTCCCTAATGCAGCAGGAATAACGAAAGATAAAATGCTGTGGAGACCAACTGAGCACAGGAGGTTCACAGTGGTACTAGGGATGCAAATGACAACATTTGGGCAGTAATTTAGAAATGGGCAGGGCCTCAACGGATTAGGGCTTTCTTTTGGTTAATAAACAAGAACAAGTTACTGACCAATCACTAAAGGGTGGCATGACATCTATTCGCGGATAGCAGTTGTCACTTCTGTGGACAAGAAGAGATCACTTTACATGTCATTTGGGATTGTCAACGAGTGAAAGCTTTCTGGAGTAAATTTCCCCAAGAGCTAGTTGATGCGGAGTTCTATCACCAAGATGTGGAGAGGTGGGTTAACTCCAACCTTACGAAGCATACACAAGTGCTGCGGTTTGCCTGGGTTACTATCTTTGGAGCAGCCTGCTGGTTTTTATGGCAGTGGAGAAACAAAAGTCTTTTTGATGTTGTCTTTAGTTGGCCTGAAGATGGTAATCGGAATGTCATGGAATATGTGGAGTGGATAGATAAGGCATGGGTAGTGGAAAGCTGTGTGTTTCAAGCTTAGAGATTACCCATAGGTAGTTTAGTGGGAAGGACCAAACCGCTGGAGGACTGAGTCAAGCTAAACACCGATGGAGCGGTTAAATAAGGGGTCACCTTACCACTGCTGGGGGTCTAATTAGGGATAAGCACGATCAATGATGCGGGGGTACAACATATTGGTAGGAGCTGGTCGTTAGCTACCGAACTCAGGGGAGTCTATTCGGGTCTAACCTTGGCTTGGTCGATTGGTTATCGACGAGTCATTATAGAAGTAGACTCCCTGGAAGTTATTAACATCCTGTCTATTAACATCTTGTCCTCTTCCAATATCGATTCAGCTGAGCTTAATTTTTTAGTGGCAAGTACCCATGGACCAATCCAACGTGATTGGGAGATCTAACTCCAGCATGTACATCAAAAAGGGAACTAGTGTGCAGATCACATGGCAGCTCTAGCAACCTTGGCTAGCCCTGGCATGCATATTCTACAGGAGCCTCCACTGACAGTCATGGAACCCCTTCACAGAGACAAGCAAGGAGCTTTGTATCGCAGAGTCCTGCACCAGATAGCTTTGTTCTTTTGAATTTTGGGTTTCCGTTTGTAACAAAAAAAACATCATGTATTCGTTTACAATGTGTAATATATTGATCAGGTGGTCTCAAATTGCGGCAAGACTTCCAGGTAGGACAAACAACAACATAAAGAACTTATGGAACACCAATATAAAGAAAAGATTGAGAATGAATAAGCTTCCTACATCTCCAAATGACAACGATTCATTTGCAGAGAACAGAGAAATAATGATGGGAAGTATCATTTCCATACATGAACATGACTTTGTGCCAATGAGCGTGGATTCTTCTTTGTCACCGTCGACGACATCCATGCAACATATGGCCTTCGACCGCCGATTGGATCCTTTACCAGTGATCGAAAACCTCTATGACACTGTCGGATCAGCCAATTTCTTTTACTTGCCGACATTCTTAGCAGAAGTGGATTTAAGAGAAGGAATCCGTGGTGGTTATGGGGTTTTAAGGCCAGATAATAAGGTGACTTCAGAAAAAAAAATGGATCTAATAATAATAATAGTGTTAGAAACTTTGTGTAGTTTTGGTTTTATTTTCTGAACTGATGATGCTTTATGCTTGGTATTGTATTTGTGCAGAAATGAAAGTTGCAAGAAAAGTAAAGATGACACAGGATTTATTTGGTTCTATAGCACAAAACTATCTACGTCTAACGATCAATCACACATCGGATTTACTAGTATCAAGGAAGAAGAAAATACAAGAGATTGGGTGTTTACAGAATGCTTGCAAGAGTTTCCTCACAAACTCACTAGTACTCTTTTGGTAAGTACTCTAGTGCTCTCTCAGTTTTTTTTCCTCTCGGTAATTACAGACTAGAAAGAAAGTAGTAGCTTGTAAAGATGTTGATTTATATGATGCTTCGAACTTGTCCTATTTATGATGCTTCGAACTTGTCCTATTTATAAGTGTTGAGGTGCTTATATTTAGGTATTTGTTGAATAAGTCAGACTTGTTGCATGCTTTCTTCACGTGACTCATTAATGCTTCTACTATGCGTTTTATGTATGTTGTATACGTCTGCGTTTTGCTTTCTTATGTTGTCCATTTTTGTCTCTGCTTCTAATGTGTGCCATACACGTGTGTATGTCTTAACTTCAGCTTGACTCTTTAGACAACATTAGAACATTCTCGAGTCTTTCTCTCTTCTCTTCATAAGCTTAAGATATTTTCTTCCTATTTCTTCTTCGATTCCTCATCTCTGTCCTTGATCTGAAGTGATTATGTAAGGGTTTATGAAGAATCTCTTGTGCTTCTTCACATTCTTCCCTACTTCTTCATGAATCCTCACCCAATCTTTCAATTCATGATCAATTTCAAAAACCCAAAACCCTATTTTTTTTCGATGGTGTGAGATCGACGGGTAAGCTTTATTTTCTTCCCTTCAAGGCGCTTCATTTATCTATAGAAACTCTCTACAGAAAATGAATTTCTTTATTGGAACTACTTTTGTCCTAAAATGTGATGGATTATTTTCACCTTTTATGTTTTTCAGGTTAACATCTCCGACAATGACCTTGTCCCTGATGAAGTGAAGTCAAATATCTATGTGCTTCAACCTTTCATACAGAATTGGGTCCTTGCTCAGTTAAAGTGCACTCTAACTGTCAGTGTGAATATTTGCTTCTATGATATGAGCTTTGATTTCTGTTAATAGTCCCTTAAGTCATATTAGCTCCTTTAGGCCTTCTGTGATAGCATAGTATTCTGCTTTTGTTATATATAACGACACCACTGATTGCTGTTGTACTTTCTAGCTTACTGTGTTACCTGAAAATGTGAAGTAGTATGTTGATAATGATTTGCGTGTGTCCTTATTTGTTACATAGTTTGCATCTACATAGCCATTTATGCTTGTATATTTAAGGACTTCTAAGTTAGATTTATTAAAACATAAACTATGATTTAGGGTTCCCTTTAAGTACCTAAGTAATATTTTAAAACCCAACCAATGTTCTAGACCTGGATTAGACATGAATCTGCTCAATAAGCTGATTGCCCTATGTTAAGTCAAGTCTAGTACAAATCATAATATACATTATACAACCTATACCTATATTATAAGGATATTTCTGTATGTGCTTTTGTTATGCTTCTCTTGCTGGACTCTTAGTAGCTGTCAGCTGTAAGTGTGTGGCAATTGGAGCAGGATTAGGTTTAGCATCTTCCATGTTGAACTAGCGTAGGACTTTTCTGATGTAGTCCCTTTGGATCAACCATAGCTTTCCTTTTGCTTTATTCCTTATGATCTGTATTCCTAGTCACTTCTTACCTTTCCCTAGGTCTTTCATATCAATGTTCTTTCTCAGAGCATTCTTCACTTCTTGAATTTTTTGAGCTAATCTTCCTATGATGATTAGATCATCAATATATACTAGCATATAGACCACTTCCTCCTTCTTTAAGTCTTTGTAGTATAGACAATAGTCATAGGCACTTCTTTTGAACTTCAATTCTGTCACCACCTCATGGAATTTCTTATTCCATTGTCTAAGAGATTGCGTTAGGCCATACAGTGATTTTTCTAGTAAGCAAACATGATCTGGTTTCTACTTGTCTATGAAACCAATGTGTTGCTTCATATAAATAGTTTCTTCTAGCCTTCCGTATAGAAAAGCTGTCTTCACATCCATCTGATGTATCTCTTAGTCATTTAGAGTTGCTAGGGTCAGTATTATCCTCACTGTTTTAAACTTGACCATTGGGGAGAAGATTTTCTTATAATCTACTCCTTTTCTTTGCCTAAAGCCTTTTGCAACTAGTCTTACCTTGTAGGTCTTAAGATCAACTTTATTCACTCCATCCTTTAGCTTGAATACCCATTTACATTCAATCAATTTAGAGTTTGGTGGCTTAGGAACCAACTTTCAAGTCTCATTCTTCATTAAAGAAGTATATTCACTTAGGCAAGCCTCTTTCCACTAATCTGCATCAGTCCTCTTCATAGCCTCCTTATAGGTTTCTGCTGCTCCTGATTCAACTGATTCTGCAACCAAACAGGCATATTCAACTAGGTTAGTCTTAAAATACCTTATGTTTGGTATTACCTACCTTAGTTCCTTGTCTTTAACTAGTTAATAGTCTGGTAGTGGAGTTTGAGCTTCTGTTGTTCCTTCTTCTTGTTTTGTTCCCTCCTGAGAGTTAGAATTTGGGTCCAGTGTTTCTTCTACTGCTTTGTTGCCTGTTCAGCAGCTGTTTCTATTTCTCCTCCTTCATATGTAGAGGGTGGGAAATAGAAGAGAGTCAAATTGTTGTTTGAACCTAGCGGTTGTAGGACATTCTCTTGGATATGCATCCCTCCATCCTTTTGTTTTAGTAATGGGAATTCAGTTTCCCTGAACATTATATCCCTGCTTATCTGAGTTTTGTGAGCTCCTGACTGTTGGATTAAGACTTTATACCCTTTTGTACCTTCAGGATATCCTAGAAACACTCATTTTATGGCTATAGGTTATAACTTCCCTTCAGTTTTGTGAATGTAAGCACTGCATCCAAAAGGTCTCAAGTTAGTCAAATTAGGTTTAGTATCAGTCCATACCTCTTCAGGATTCTTATACTCATTTGTAGGTGTAGGTAATCTATTTATGAGGTATGCTGCAGTTTTGATGGCTTCCCCCCATAATGCTTAGGATAGGCCTGAGGATAACAGTATGCGTCTTGTCTTCTCTAGAAAGGTTTTGTTTAGTCTTTCTGCTACTCCATTCTGTTAAGGAGTAGCTTTGACTATTCTGTGTCTTTGAATTCCCTTCTCTTCACAGTAGTCATCAAACTCCTTGTTGCAGAACTACAAGCCATTGTCTGTCCTTAATCACTTCAGCTTCTTTCCTGTTTGATTCTCTATTAAGGTGTGCCACTTCACAAAGGCTTCTAGTGCTTCATCCTTGGACTTTAGGAGATAGATCCAGCATTTCTTGGACCTGTCATCAATAATAGACATGAAATATCTCTTACCTCCTATGGTTTGAGTCTGTGCTAGCCCCTATAGGTCACTATGAGCATATTCCATGTTACTGGTGGCCCTCATTGCATTCTTTGGGAAAGGAGTTCTGTGATGTTTCCCTAGGATATATCCTTCACAGAACTCAATCTTCTTTACGGTAGTAATGGGCAGCAGTCCTTATTTCCCTAGGATGCATCCTTCGGTGATGGCATTATATAGGAGGTGACAACCAATTTTGACGTGTTTCGTTTGTTCATGGAAGACCAGATTTTTGGAGTTGTGTATGGCTGCTGCGTTGTCCCAATGTAGAGGAATAGGTAGGGATAAGGGTATCTACATGTCACGAAGTAAGTACGTGATCAATCGAGTTTCACATAAAGCATTGGCCATGATCTAGTATTCTGCCTCTATGAAGGAGCGACTTACGGTGCGTTGTTTCTTGGTTTTCCAAGAAACCAAAGCAGCTCCTAGCATGGCACAATATCCAGTGAGTGATTTCCGTGTATAAGTGCAACTGACCTAGTTCGAGTCGGAGAAAACTTGTAGTCGCACTGTGGTTTGTATGGGATACAAAAGTCGTGAAGCTATTGTTTTCTTAAGGTAACGAAGTAGATGGGATAAAGCGTCCCAATGCAATTGTCAAGGTGCGGAAGTGAATTGAGTTAATTGATGGATTGCAAAAGCTACGTCGGGTCTTGTTAGATTTAAGTAAAGCAGCTGGCCTACGAGTTTGCGGTATTGATTTGGGTTATCCAGGAGAGGACCATCATCAGGCGTGAGCTTTTGAACTTGAGGAAATGGAGCGATAACCTCTTTCAAATATGGCAAATTTGTTAGAGATGTCTCAGAAGTTCAGGTGGATGACCATGCAGAGCCATGCATGCAATGTACAAGAACCGAGTTAAAGAAACTCAAGAAAAGTTGGTTATTGATAGTTGTAAATTGAGTGTTATAAATACTGTAAATCCATAGAAAATAAGTGTGTGTATTGTGTACTTTGATTCTGAATACAATTAGAAGAAATCTTAACGTGTTGTTGAGTCTCCAAAAATTGCTCTGTTTGCCCTTGTTCTGATCTGATTTCTCTCTCTAAACTTCTCTCTCTAAATTTTCAGTAGCTTTTGGTTGTAGTTTTCGTGTATGATCATTCGGTAACATCAAAGTGGTATTAAAGCTAGATTCTTAAGGGATCTGTGAAGGTGTAGGTGAAGAACTTGGCTCGGAGGTCTATCTCTTTTTCGAAAAAGGCACGACTGTGAGCAGAACACTCAGAGATGGCTGAAAGCTCAATGTAGTCCCTGCAACCTACAATATTCAATGGCGAAGGACATCAAATCTAGGCAGTTAAGATGGAGGCATACCAGCAAGGTCAGGATCTATGGGAACCAATCGATGAAGATTATACGGTTGAGACTCCAACTGAATATGCTCAAATTGCTCAGCTACGGTGGTTGAGGGAGAGGGTGACAAAGAAAGCCCGAGCCAAATCTTGCCTATATCAGTTGGTATCACCCTCAATCTTCATTCGAATTATGGGTCTTGCTTCTGCGAAAGAAATATGGGATTTCTTGAAGCAAGAATACGAGGGTGATGAGAAAGTAAAGAATATGAAAGTATTGAATATGTTAAGGGAATTTGATAGAACTCAAATGAAAGAAGATGAGATGATCCAGAATTACTGTGAAAGATTAATTCAATTGGCTGATAAAATCAGACTCTTAGGAGCTGAATTCAAGGATCAAAGATTGGTGCAGAAGCTTCTTGTTTCCATTCCTAAGAAGTACGAAGAAACAATTGTCTCTCTTGAGAACCCCAAGGATATGGGACAAATAAAGCTTGCAGAAGTCATGAGTGCCTTGCAAGCTCAAGAGCAGAGATCTTTGATGAGCAAGGCTGAAGCTACTGAAGGCGCTTATAGAGTCTTTACCAAAACAGAGACTCAAGAAAAATCCAAAAAGAAGGAAAAGAAAGGAGGGTCAAGCTCTAAAGGCTCTCAATCAAGCCAGAAACATGGGAGCAAGAATACAGGAGGAGATAAAGCAAATAACTACAATCCCTGTCCCCATTACAGTAAATCCAATCACTTTGCCTTCAGATGCTGGAAGAGGCCAGACGTAGAGTGCAGAAGGTGTCATCAGAAAGGACACATGGAAGCTGTCTGCAAAAAACAATTGCCACAAGAAGCAGCCAATGTACAAGTGACTGAAGAGGAAGAGGAACAACTATTTATGGTGATCGACAATTAGGTCAAGAACTACCCATCCGACTGGCTAATTGATAGTGCATGCACAAGCCACATGTCCCCAGATCCAAGATTATTCAAGACTCTGAATAAGGAAGTGAAAGCTAGAGTAAAGCTTGGAAATGGCGATAGCGTCCGAGTAGAAGGGAAGGGAGAAGTGGAGATAGTGACCAAGAAGGCGTTAAAAATATCTCAGATGTGCTTTATGTCCCAAAGATTCAACACAATCTCTTGAGTGTAGCCCAGCTGATCGAGAAAGGTATGTCCGTGCATTTTGAATCAAACACTTGTAGGGTCATTGATAACCTTGTCTAGGAGATTCTTTGCACCCACATGAGAAATAAAAGCTTCTCAATGAAGCCTGAAGAGTTGCAACAAGAGGCGTTTGTGGGAGATTCAACTGAACCAAATCTCTGGCATCGAAGACTTGGGCACTATCATATGAAGGGATTGGAGGCAATGAGGAAGAAAAATATGGTCGAAGGTTTACCATCAACACCATACGAGAGTGCACCATGCAAAGTTTGCATGATGGGGAAACAAGTACGTGCACCATTTTAGAAGGAAAAATGGAGAGCTGAGGAAAGACTTCAGCTGTTGCACATGGACGTATACGGACCTATGCCAGTAGCCTCTTTAAATGGAAGCAAATAATTTATATTGATAATCGACGATTACTTTAGATACTCATGGATCTACTGTCTCAAGAGTAAGGGGGAAGTAGCTGGAGTCTTTAGGGAGTTCAAATCGTTCATAGAAAATCAAACAAGCCTGAGCATCAAGTTGGTGAGAACTGATAACAGTTCGGAATTTACATCTAACGAGTTTAGTATGATTTGTAAATCAGCAGGAATCAAACACCAGTTCACTACACCCTACACTCCATAGCAGAATGGTGTCGTGAAGAGAAGGAACAGAACCACGGTGGAAATAACAAGGTGCATGCTGGAGGAGACGGCGCT
This sequence comes from Erythroxylum williamsii, assembly GCA_027564335.1. Taxonomy (NCBI): domain Eukaryota; kingdom Viridiplantae; phylum Streptophyta; class Magnoliopsida; order Malpighiales; family Erythroxylaceae; genus Erythroxylum; species Erythroxylum williamsii. The sequence goes on along the minus strand of JANITW010000008.1, from coordinate 1,776,691 downwards.
ACCGAAGGAATTTTGGGCGGAGGCTGCAACCACCGCCTGCTTCCTGCTGAACAGAGTATATTCTCGATTTCTTGAGGACAAAAAGCCACATGAAATGTGGCATGGTTTCAAACCGAAGATGTGAAACTTGAAAGTGTTTGTATACTATGTAGTGCTCTCATTCCTCAGGCCAAAAGAAGCAAGCTAGACGGAAAAACAGAAGCTGTAATTTTCTTGGGTTACTTAGAGGCCAGTAAAGGGTATAGGTTGTGAAATAATTAAATCATTAATCAATTCGCAGGCTATCCTCAAATTCTTCTTAGTGCAAGTAAATAAAAATCAGAACTGCAAAATAATGAGAAACACCGACGTTTGGTAACGCAGTTCGGCACACCTTGCCTACGTCTGCGGGGCCCTCACCCAGATTAATTTCTTTCACTGTAGTTCACAAAAATTACACCAGATTGATCTACCCCGTAAGACCCAATCTATGTAACCAACCCACGACCTAACTACCCGTGAAAGATCTTCACGCCCAATAACACGATCGACTCGTGTTAACCTCGTCAGAGGATTTTTCTAGCTATTTCTACTAAAAAACAAGGACAAATAAATTAAGAATGCAACAACTTCTAATCTGAAAATTTGCACCCGAAATAACCGAAAGGCAACATCAACAATATATGAACTGATCTATGACAAAGCCATCATTGTGCTGCACACATCAATCATCCAGCAAAAATATGAACTCCAATAACGCTTCAACTGCTTGCTAGAGATGAAGATAACGTCACTGTGCTATATACTCTTGCGATAAACCCATACAAGATAAAGACACATGCAAGGAGTCTAAACTTGAAGTCATTCACGCACACACCAACAGCCAACACCAAAACCAAGCAATCACCAAGCCACACACCAAGTCCAGAAGATAGGTCACGCACTTAAGGAGTTGAGCATGGAATGATGTATCCAAGAAGATCTGCAGTGATCTTTTTAATATTCTTTAAAAACCAATATACGAAAAATAACATAGCCACCCAAACTACCGAAAAATAAACATTATCCTGTGGGCTACAAAAGTCAACAACCAACACCCACACTGCTAGGATTTTGTTTCCTTACCAAATTCAAACAAGGACAATATCAGATAAAGATCAATCCAAAGATCATGCTAGATCATGCTTATTAGGATTATCTTTCTAAAACAAATCCCAAGCACCTTCCAAAACGCAACCACCAATTTAGGCATATCTTCAAAAATAATTACAATTCCTATGTCCAATTAAAAAATGTCAAAACCAAATAAAGAATATATAAAATATATTCTAACAGGAAGCAAAGCCCTTTTTGTTTCCTTACCATGAGTTCCTGGCACGGCAAATGTCGCATCCCTCGGTTTCTCTCCGTCGGTCCCTGTCTGCCACCCTCTGTGCGTCGGGTGGAAGTCTCCAAGGGTGGAGCATCCGTCCTCCGCTGCGCTAGGAACTCTGGTGGAGTCCCAAGGATGTCGCGATCTCTCCCTGAACCGGCGCTCCCCTCAAATCGCTCTCAACCCATCGGGTCGAGCGACTCCGGGTCAGGCTAAATCGGGTTGACCCGAAAATTGCCCCTAAAAGGGCTCCTTCGGTGCGAAGACCACAGACGCCTACGAGAGCCACTACCTTCGACCCCCTCGACCTCGCCGTTCATCTCATCCTCCATTGCTTAGCTATTTTCATCAACTGGTGTCTGTTGACCGGTCCAAAAGTTCTCACGCTCCTCTGAATATTCGGCCGTAGCCCACTCATAAAATACCCCATAAACTGCTCCTCCGATAGCCGCCCAACCTGTGAAGAGATAAACTCAAACGTCTCAATGTACTCTTCCACCGAATCCGTCTGCTTCAGATCCGACAGCTCCTCAAAAGGGTTTTCGAACCTTCGCCCTCCATAGCGATCTATGAGAGCTCATTTGAACTTCTCCCAGTCCAAGTTCCCCTCTGTTTCCCGGAGAAGATTAATCCAGTGTATGGTCGAACCCTCCATACTCAATAATGCCAGCTTCATTTTGACTTGATCCGACGTATTGTGCACTTCAAAATACATCTCAGCCCGTGTGATCCACCCTATGGGATCAGAACCACCAAACATAGGTAAGTCCACTTTGCGGACAGACATTCGATATTCATCCATGGAGTCGTCGGAGTGTGCCATCGGGTTGAACTGTCCGTGATGTGCATTCCGCTCTTCTGTAGCATGAGGCCCCCGTCCGGAGGCATTGCCACTACCTTGCCCTTCCTCCGGTCG
>JANITW010000008.1:1744834-1767082 GCA_027564335.1 Erythroxylum williamsii | reverse complement strand
ATATTATATATAGTTTATATAAACAAGATTATGAAAAAAAGGAACAAAATTTATGAAAACCGGCTCTTTGTGGTTTTATAAATTTTGAAAACTGAACAAAATTAAAATAAAAAAATCAAAATTCAAACAAACAATTTTTTTTAACTAATTTTGAAAACAAAAGTAGAAAATCAAAAAATAAGAATAGAAACAAATAGTTAGGTTGATAACGTAAATAAAGTTATATTTTTATTACCGATAATAATTACATATTAGATAAAATTTAGAAATAAGTTATTTTAATTAAATAAGTTTAGTTTAATCTCTTAGATAATATTTATTAATAAATTTTAGTAAAATTAATATTGTAAATATATTTTAATTATTAGATCCAATTTTATTTGAAATTTATATATTTTGAAAATATTTTTAGTTTAACTATATTTATTTATAATATTTAATTACAATTTAATTACAAATTTTAAATAAAATATTCATAATTCACATTAATAATTATTTTTAATTAACTAAATACATATATTAAATTAAATTAGACATAGCTCTTATTAATAATTAATTTATTCAATAATTAAACAATAAATGTTAAGTAGAAGTACATCAGATATGAAAAAACAAAACCAAAAATCAAAAATATTTTTTATAATTTTTAAAAACTGAAATAAACTAAAAACAAAATTCAGAAAACTCAAACAAAAAAAGTGGAAACAAGAATTCCCTCAAATTAATATCAAATTTATTTAAATAAAAATTATCAAAATGACAAATTAACTTATATTAAAATTTAAAAAAGTAATTATTTTTAAAACTTAGTTAAGATTTGGTTTTCCCAACTTATAGGGATTAAAAAAAATTAAACGGAATCAGAGTCAATTTTTTGGCATCCTAGAAATTACTATATCTTGTATTTATTCTACAAATGTGACGGTCCAATTAAAAGACAGACTTTTCGATTGATAAGCAGCGGTCAGAACGGTCCTGCCACCAGTCTATAAAAATGGCTACTACAACGTAGTAACATCAATTCAAGCGTCGGCATAGCGAACACCATGAGTTCCAACAACCACCTCCGCGAAACCGAAAATGTTCCAGACTACCTTGAAAACATGAAAACCCTACTTAAGCTTGACGTTGTTTCTGATCAAGCTTCCATTATAGATCCTTTCGAGCATCTCAAAATCGTCAAGAACTCGGACGGAACGATCACTCGCCTGCTAGAGTTTCCTGAAGCCCCGCCGACACCTGATCCCAACTCTGCAATAGAAGTCCTCAGCAAAGACATCACGGTCAACCCATCAAACAACACTTGGGTTCGAGTATACTTACCCAGAGAAGCGCTTGTTTCACCTACCATCAACAAGCTTCCCCTTATTGTGTACCTTCATGGGGGAGGGTTCGCTTTCTTAAGTGCAGGGTCAAAGATAACGCATGATCATTGCTTTCAAATGGCTCGTGAACTTACTATTGAATATTGGCTCAAATGAAAAGTCAGAAATCTCAGCTACTTTCGGTGATCAAACTTGGAGGCGTTCACACCCAATGGAGGCTTTCACACCCATTGGAGGCTTTCACATCCAATGGAGGCTTTCACACTCAATGGAGGCTTTCATACTCATTGGAGGCTTTCACACCCATTGGAGGCTTTCACACCTAATGGAGGCTTTCACACCCATGAAGATCTCTAGAAAAGGGAAGCAAATGAAGGAGAAGAAGGAGAGCACAAGAGGAGAGCTTAAGGTTTCAGGAGTGAGAAGAGAGTGTTGTTTAGTGAGAGAGAAAAATCTCCAGAAGAGAGGAGAGAGAAGAATAGTGAGAAAAAAAACTTTTATATTTTTTTTGTTTCTCTTTTCTGTGAGCTTGGGTTATTTTGGGTCTCTTAAAATTGAGTGATAGACACTATTGTATGCTCTCATTGTTATAGTAAAATACTCAGTCATCTCCAAACTGGACGTAGGCATTGCCGAACCAGTATAAAAATCTTGGTGTTTTTGTTGCTGTTTTATTTTTACTCCAAATTTATTCACGTTTCCGCACAACATGTGTGACGCTAAGGAGCCTTTGTTTTTCTTCTTGACAAACAGAAGAATAGGCTTGACGAACAGAAGGCAGAGGATTCATTAAGAGAATCTGTCCACGAATAGCACTGTAAGACTCATTCAATCCCATGAGGAATTGCATCAATTTTTGCCGATCGTGTTGCATCGTACATGTGCAAGAAGAAGCATCGGAATAAGAGGCCAATTCATCCCACAAACTCTTTAGTTTGGTGTAGTAAGCCGAAACAGAGAGTTGTTCTTGTCGGTGATAAGCAATCTCTCGCTGAATTTCAAAAATTCGAGGAGCATTGCTTTGAGAGAAGCGCTCACGGAGGTCTTCCCAAACCTCATGAGCAGTGACATAGTAGATAACACTATCGGAAATTTCCGGAGCAATGGAATTGACAATCCATGAATGCACCATATCATTACATCGGGACCAGGTAGCATGATCATTTGGATGAGTCTCTGCCGAAGGTGCCTTGATAGTACCATTGACGAAACCCAATTTGTTCTTAGCATTCAAGGCAATAGTCATTGCCCGTAGCCAAGTTGAATAGTTATCTCCATTCAACGGTTTGGAAATCAATACTGTTGGGATTTCTTCTGCTGATCTAACAATCTTTAAACAGAAACTTGACAAGATTTGTTAATTGCAGATATAAACTTGCAGAAAATTAAAGAAGACAGATATACTTGGTTCGATAGCACAAAGCTACCTACATCCAAGGTTCCCACTTTGCAGTGGTGGAGGAAATTCACTAAGTGTCAACAAGAAGGAAAAATTACAGAAATTGAGTGTTCTCCTGAACACCTGCAAAAAGAGTCTCAAAACTCCTCAGTACCCTAGGTTAGTACTCTAGCACTTTCTGCTAATTTTTTCTCTCTTATTTTTCTCACTTTTACAACTCAAATCAATGAACAATCGAAGATAGAAATTTAGTGATGTCCTGTATGTCTATTTGTCTGAAGCCTATGTCTTGCTTTTATAGCTTTTGAAGATGGAGAAATGCTCTCAGATGTGCTTTTGAAAGAGTCAACATAAATGGCATGTGGTCTCCACGTGGGTCACAAAGAAGCCTCCTTTGATGCTGTGCGTTTTGGCTGCATATATGTGTTGTTACTGCATTAATGAAAACGGCAGTGCTTTGGTCCATTCATGCTTGTATCATTTGGCTCACGTGGGTAAGTCTTCAGACAAGTCATTTTATTCTTTCATATTTGGAATCTTCCAGAGCTTGGCTTCATGTCCTCTTCGACATTTCAGACACCATTTTCTTACAACCTTCATGTGTTCTTCTGTTTTTTTTTTCTTGCTTGTGCGTATGATTAATGGAGAAAGTTGATTTTTTCTCACAAATACCAAACCTGGATGATCAGAATGGTGAATGAAAAAGGGATTGGAAATATCGGTTGTTGAGATTTCTGAGGAAGAAGCTTTCTTCTCATCACCCATGATGATCAAACGTGAAAAGAATCGCTACGTGAGAAGTTAGGGTGCGGCGTCGATGGAGTCAGGATTTTCAGTCCTGCTCTGATACCATGAAAAGATGATATTTGGCTGAATTGAATTCATTAAAGAAAGGATGTGTACATATACAGGAATTGATTCCTAATTACACGATATCTACTCCTACAATTAAGCTAAATGCTAAGTATACATACTACAATAAAGGGAAACAATTATCTGCAGAATATCATATCTTAAATATAGAAGATATGTATAGTTGACTTCTTAACACTTATGACCGTTATAGTTACGACCGCTGTTCAACGGGGCTTCGGTCGTCGGCTCCCCTGTCATCAGGTCACCAACTTCCTTGACCTTCCGGCATTGGACAAGCCCCGTCAAGTAGAGATTTTTTCTGTCGACCATCTTTCGATTGTTAATACGATATATAAGGACCACTACTACAAATAGTACTAGACCCTTGATCGAGCCAGGGTAGTATTTGCGATGAATCCCCCTGTTAAGTAGTCATAAAATCTGATTTATAACTAGAATATGATAAATTATTAATCCTAATTATATCTGATCTAGTTCATGACCTATTAGCAGTAGAAGACGTTCTGGTGGGATCCTCACGGACAGAAAAAGATTCAAGATGCCTTGGTGGTGAAATGGTAGATACGCGAGATTCAAAATCTAGTGCTAAATAGCGTGTAGGTTCGAATCCTTTTCAAGGCGCTCGAGGAATTTCTGTCAGTCCACGAAATGGGATAGTACGGGAAAGAATCCAATGTTGCATTGTGCGCCATAGTTTTTCCAGGCGAGTGGGCGACAACATAGGGAATCAACGAATAGCCAAATATTTTCTATGTTAAAACATGACCTTAAATTATTGGTTTCTAATTGCTTAAAATAAAAAAGTTGAAGTTTAGATGATTCGGATACACATCATACGTTGGTGTCAAGTTTAGATGATTCGGATACATATCATACGTTGGTGTCAAGTCATTTTGAATTTATTATTATTCTCTTAGATTGCCACTTGGACAAATTCGAAGTTCATAGTCGAATATGTGCATATATAATTATATATAGCATGACAGAATCCTAACTTTTAATTATGAAATTAATCATTCCGTGGCCTTTTTTTATGAATATTTCCAAAATCTTGGAGTTGTATCTTAACGACCGTATCCCAGAGATTAATGATCTTGGTTAATAACAGCCGACTGCGTTTTTAAAGTACTTAAACTACTTATAAATTAGTCTTAACTAATGGTGATTATGCGATGAGCGCAATCGGTACCCATTTTTTTTAAAAAAAAAAAGTAATGGTGGTTTGTGCTGATTGACTGAACTGACCTCTAACACATTATTCCTTGCATTATTGTCTTCATTTTGATCCGATTCTCACCGAGAGATTCTCTGCATATCTTTTCTGTGTATCTTTTCTTTTCTTTTCTTTCATTTCTTAGGTGCAAAAGGTGCTTAAATTAGTCTCTCAATGTCTCGTTACCTACAGCTAAGCTGTGGCAGTAATGGGTGATCAATGTGGCTAAATGCCAACTTGATTAAGAGGAGGTAATGAGGTACTAAATATTAAAAATATTCTTTCACTTAATAATTCAAGGGTTAACTAAAAAATTACAAACTTAATTCAATTTTGTAATACTAACTTAGAATTTAAAAGGTTGAGTTAAAATGTTTCAATTTTTAATTTTTACCCAAAAAAAACAAAATTTTACAATAAATTTTTTGTTTACGTGAATGATACGATGAGCAACATTATATTAATATTTTGTTCACATAATTGCTATATATTGTATTTATGTCACGTATGAATTTATTCTTTAATAAATTAAAAATATCAAAAATCTAAAATGATTATAAAATAAAACAAATAAATGAGTATAAATGTTTTTAGATACTTAAAACTTTTAATTTATTAAATGATAATATTTATACATGATACAAATATAATATGTGACAGTTACGTTATAAAAATAATAATCTAACGTGACTCACCACATCATCAACTTTAGCGAAAAATTTAACATATAATTATTTTACTAAAAATTAAAAATCGGAAAAATTCAATGTCACTCTTTAAATTTTCGACTAATATTGCCAAAAGGATTAAATAACCTTTAATATTCGAATACTCAAAATACCAGATCTTCAATGTTTTTAAAGCGACCCTCCCATACTCCATAAGCCAATAACGAGTTTTTGATGAGTAAAAGGCGAAATAGTCGACATCAACCAATAGTCTTGATCGTGACATTATGTTCTTCTAGTGTTCAACTTAGAGGAATTCCATAATTGAAAAGACAAAAGTGGTAAAGGTAGCAAAAGCAGTAAAGCCTTACTCTTCAATTTTTATACCTTTGAAGATTGAAAAAAATGTCGACCACAATAAATGCATAAATGTTTTTAAGCTCTGGAGCATTGTTTAAGAAGATTGATCAGTTGGATAAGACATCATTTGTCTTCACTGGTATTGCTTAGTTCGAATTTTAAACAGTAGGAAAAGAATGTTTATTAAGATGGTGGATACTAGGAAGGACCATTAACAAATTAAATTGCACAAAGATTACTATAGAGGTGCGATGGAATGCACAACATTAAATATGTGTGGCTACGGGACACCCTTGGCAAATCGGGGCAATGATTTGAGAAGTAGACAATGAGTTGAATATTTTACACCAAGTCTTTTCTTTCCCTTTTCGAGTTGGATGATGCACTTATCAAATTGTACCTACCATATTTAATTTGTTTTTGGTTACAAGGGAAAGAAAACGAAAATTACAAAATAGTCCTAACTATCGTAATGTCTGCGGTACAAAAATTCGTGATCATAATACATGTGGGCCCGGACTAATGTCGGAGGCTTCAGTAGAAAATGTAGACTCGGCCTGATAAAGGCCGCAAGGGAGGCCAGACTATCGACACTTTGGTTACCTTCTTAATATATGTGATGAAGCTGCACTTCCCAAGGTTGGTGTAGGAGATCCCGAATACCTGCCACTAAATAGTATTGGTCAATCCCTGGAAAAATAAAAAAAAGAGAGAATATTGATCACCTCAAAAGAATTAACTTTAACTATGATACGTCGATATCCGAAACCTCAAGCCAATTGGAGTCTTGATTAAACACTCCAAAGTTCTGCCTCAAGAGGCGAGCCTCTCCCAAACCGATGGATAAAACTACCGCACTACTGCCCCTGGCAGTCCCTTAACAACCTTCATGTCGTAGCCGTCTGTTGACCGTACTTAACAACTCCATCAATATTGAGCTTGACCCAGCCTTCCGACGATTTGGTCCACCCAATGGATTGGCCAGCTGTAAAAGCGGGACTCCAAACACACTCTGTTCTGCTGATCGCGCCTTATGAATCCAGTTAACATATTCCATAACGACTCGATGACCATTGTCAGGCCACTTAAAATTGTTTTAAAAAATGCTAAGATTCCGCCATTTCTATAGGAATTAGCATGCAACCCTTTAGATAGTAGGCCATAGGGTCTGTTGCACTTGAGTAGGTGACTTAAGATTGGCAATCACTCATGTCTCTATATCATGTTGGAAGAAGGCTAGAGTAATAACTTCGAGGGAAAAGATACCCCAGAAGTGTTTGACTTGCAAATAGTCGCGAAAGGCATGTAAAATAGTCCCTTCTTGACCACAAGACGGGCAATTGGTGTCTAGGGTGAGATGCCGAGCTACTCGCTAATGGTTGGTCAAAAGCTTTTGCTTAAGTAGTAACCAAAAGAAAGCATGAATTCTTTGGGGTCCAGCTCATTTCCAGATTAAGTCCCAAGTCCTTTTAGCCTCAGGCGAGGAATTGCCCACAATAAGCTCATATGCAAATGTCGACATAAAACGTCTATGAGTAGTAGGCCCCAAAATGGGGAGATCCTTCTTTGGAGTTGCTAGCGTAGGTTGGATCGCGACAAGATCTAGGTAGACAGTTAAGGGAAGGTAATACTGGAATAGGTGCCACTTCCAGCTGCCTTTTGTAGTCGTGTAATCCGACACTGTGGTGGAAAGATCATGGTCAGGGAGTGGTGAGCTCACTATAGAGACGAGAGGCCCCCAGTCCGGTAACTAGTTGTCCAACCAAAATAAGATTTTCCTCTTGTTTCGCAATTTCCACTATAACCCTTGGCGCACAATAGGCCAAGTAGCGACAAGACCTCGCCAGGTAGTGGAAGCCCCTGGCCTAACGATAGTGAGGGGTATATGGTCCAACTCCAGCCTATACTTGGCTTTTAACAGTCTGACCCATAAAGCGGAGGGTTAGTTAACTAAAGTCCATCCAAGTTTGGCCAAAAAGGCATCGTTAGAGGCTCGTATTTGTTTTAGGTCAAGTCTCCCAGCTTGTTTGGGTTTACACACGTCTTCCCACTTAACGAGGGGCATCGATTGATGTTCCATTGTGGTTCTCCAAATAAATTGGCGCATGGTTCGCTCCAGATCGCCGCAAAGCTGCCGTGGTAGTCTCACAATTTGCATGGTGTATATGGGGAGCGTTGAGAGGACTGACTGTGCAAGTGTCGCGCACTCTGCTAACGATAAGGTATTGGCCTTCCAGCCAGACAGCTTCTTTTCAGCCATATACAAAATGTGTTGATAAGTACTCCTATTGGTACGCTCATGTAGTAAAGGGGCTCCTAAGTATTTCCTAAGGTTGTTCGTACTGGTGATGCGTAATAGTTGACTAAGACTTTGCGTCATAGTAAGAGTAACATTATGTGAGAAATAGATCCTAGCTTTATTTAGATTGACTTTCTGTCCTGACGCTTCACAAAAGACCTCCAAAGTGTGGCCAATAACCCTAGCTTAGGCTTCCGTAGCTTCAGTGAAGAGGATCATATTATCAGCAAATAACATATGGGATATGGGGGGCGCAGTAGAACTCAATCGAATCTGTTTCCAAAGACCTTGATCCACCGTTTGAGAAATGAGATGACCTAGCCTTTCCATGCACAGAACAAAAAGATAGGGCGATAGGGAATCGCCTTGGCGGATACCACGGGAAGGTGTAAAGGGGGGAGTCCTAACGCCTTGTCACGCAACTTGCATAGACACGAAGGTCACACACTTTATGATAATTCTGATAAGTGGCTCAGGTAACCCGATGTCCTGCAAAGTGCTTAGGATGAACTCCCACCAGAACCTGTCATAAGCTTTCTCAAGGTCAACTTTAATCGCGAGCTAGCCCATCTTCCCCTTCTTCCTACGCATTGTATGAATGATCTTCTGGGCTATTATAATATTATCCGTGATAAGCCTACTCGGGATGAATCTGCATTGGGTTTCCGCCATGAGATGTGACAGCAGAGGTTTTAACCGATTCAGAATAATTTTGGGAATGACTTTATATAGAACATTGCAGAGACTAATAGGTCGAAAATGTGCCATATTAGTCAGGGAAGGGGTTTTAGGGATCAGGACAAGAATGGTATGATTTAACTCCACTTCCCACTGTCCTTGGCTGAAAACCTCCTTAATGAAGGTCACGACGGAGGGCCCAACCTTGCCCCATTGTTTTTAGAAAAATAAGGCGTTAAAGTCATCTACTCCTAGGGCTTTATTGGGATTAATATCAAAGATAGCATCGTTTTAAGTTTTCAATTAAAAATCGGGTGAAATATAATTTATCAAATAAATATTATTAGTTATAAGATAATTAATTACCGATATTTAATATAATTTATTAACTCAATTCAACAATAATAATAATAACAACACATAGTGAGAGCCCAACCGATGAATATGGGAAGATCTAGTAGTATGACGTCTTACTCTTACCCAGTAAAGAGACTCACATATAATGCTAGTACAAAATTTTAAATAAATACCTATAAATAGAAATATTCAAATATACAATACATAATATTGTACATATAGAAGATTAATAATAAAAAAATATACAGACAAGAAAAAGACAATTACAAGAGTAAATCAAATCGGTCATGTTAAAAATGTAATTAGGCTAAGGAAGAGACTTTTTAAACTAAATAACTATGAGGTAAATACTATGTATTTAAAAAAACTAAAAACTAAAAACTCGAAGGAACATGTCTAAAATACCCAACAAAATGTTAATAATTTATTTGTGAGAGACCCTTTATCCATATCCTATTACATCAAAACTTTATATTTAGGGTTATGACATCGGTAAGTTCTAATAGAATCATATCATTCTTGATCATTTCCCTCTATTCTTTTTAAGTGTTTTTTTCTCTTACAATTTTTAAGAACTATTTTCTCTCATCTTCTCGTTGGAGTGTTAAAATGTTTCATTTTAATATATCTAAATCATCTAAGTCTTATTTAACTCAATTTTTCATTAATATCAATCACATTAAAATTACCATGAGATGCACAATTTACTTCTCATAATTTAAGCAAATAAAGAAGAAACAATTCCTGCTTTTCTCTCAAATACAATAAGTTTATTGAGTTTACCATTATTAGAATTGATTTGATTCCTTTGTATTTATAGGATGTATATCTCTAGAATATTTTTTTGTACATGATTTCCGTAATCACTTGATAGTTTCCTTTTTCATTTTATTAGGCAATGATGGACTATTTCAGTCCCTTTTTCTCTCCCTATAAGATGTATGTATGAATGAATGAAAAACAGAGTCTGTGAAACTCTTGAATTCAAGTTGGTATCAGAGCGGTTGTTTGAAATTGAATCTGCAAAATACTGAATCCACAACAATGACCGAAAACTCCAAATCAACAGCAGCCTAGGTGGTTGTCCAATCTGAAGGTGTTTTTAATGCAGGTATAATACTTGATGAATCCAACTATGATGTATGGTCACAGCTTATGGAGATGCACATCGCTGAACGAGAGAAGCTCTCGTTTATTAGAGGGAAGAAGAGTCCTCCGTTAGAGACAGATCCAGGTTATGAAGCATGGTATGCTGCAAATCAAAAGGTAAAAAGGTGGCTTCTAATGTCTATGAAACCAGAAATCATGAAGAGATATCTCAGGTTACCTACTGCTCAAGGAATCTGGGAAGCATTGTCTAAAGCTTTCTATGATGGAAGCGATGAACTACAAGTATTTGCTTTGAACCAAAGAGCATTTACTGCAAGACAGAAAAATCGTTCTCTAACAGAATACTATGGTGAACTGATTAAGATTTTTAGGGAACTGGATCATCGAGATAGGATTGTTATGAAAGATCCTGGAGATGTAGAGTTTATATCGCAAGTCTATTGAAAGGCTAAGAGTGCATATCATCTTGGCTGGATTAGATGATGATCTTGAGCAAGTCAGAGGAGAGATTTTAAGAAAGGATATCGTACCTGATTTGGAGGAATGTTATGCGTTGATCAGAAGGGAGACCTTACGTCGCGCAACTCTCAAAACAGAGACATTGAACGATGATGCTACTGTCTTGATAACAAAGAATCGTGCAAAGCAATTCAAGGGGGCAAAGCAAAATAATTACTCTTGTACTCAGTGTAATACTCCAGGCCACACCAAAGAACGTTGCTTTGAGATCATAGGGTATCCAGAATGGTGGGATCATAGCAAGGCACCAAAGAGAAAGTCAAAAACACTTCCCCTTGCAGCAACTGTTACCGTAGCTGATGAAGAACCAATGAATGAAAGCAAAGCACTGGTGACAACCACAGGTACGGATGATAAAAGTGTAAAGGCTTGTACTTTAAAAACTTTGAGTAGTACATGGATTATTGATTCTGCTTGCACTGATCATGTAACATTTGATGCTAGACAAATTAAAAATCTTAAACCCTCTCCTTTGTCAAATATATCTACCGCTGATGGTAGTGAATCCTCTGTCATTGGCCAAGGATCTGTTTCCCTTTCACATGAATTAAACCTTGATATACTGTTCTTGTTGTTCCATCTTTGAAATATTGTCTTCTATCCGTGTCCCAAATAACCAAAGCTTTATTGTGTGTTGTGATTTTTTGGCCTGACTCTTGTGTGTTTAAGGACATTCGAACAAGGAGGACGATTGGTTGTGGTATTAGACGAGGGAAGCTATATTATTTGGATCTAGACAGTGAAGATTCAGACAGATTGGGTAGATCATTGGCAGTTGATTCAAACAATGGAGAGGATATTAGGTTGTGGCATCGAAGACTAGGACATGTATCGTTTGGTTATATTAAAAAATTGTTCCCAAATTGTTTTAGAGACATAGATATTTCAACTTTGTATTGTGATGTTTGTGAACTTGCAAAGAGTCATAGAACTTCATTTCCTTTGAATTCAAATAAAAGTCCAAAACCTTTTATGATCATTCATTCTGATGTATGGGGTCCTTCTAAAATTTCAACTTTAGGAGGATCACAGTGGTTTGTTACATTTATTGATGATTGCACAAGAATGACCTGGCTTTGGATGATGAAATCCAAGAGTGAAGTTGGAAGTTTATTTCAACAGTTTTGCAAAATGATCGAAACCCAGTATAAGAAAAAAATTCAAGTCTTGAGAAGTGACAATGGAGGAGAATATATGCAGTCTGAACTTCAATCTTTTTTGGCAGATAGAGGAATCATTCATCAACGTACATGTCCTAATACTCCACAACAGAATGGGGTAGCTGAAAGAAAAAACCGCCATCTATTGGAAGTAGTCAGGGCTGCTCTAATTGAAGCACAAATGCCAGCTCACTATTGGGGTGAAGCACTTTCATATGCAGTTTACTTAATTAATCGGGTTCCTTCCAGGACACTTGAATATAAAACACCGATTAATTGTTTAATGGATACTGAAGTTAGTCCCAAAATTGCAGATTTAACTCCTCGGGTTTTTGGGTGTGTAGCTTATGTTCATTTACATAAGAAGGACAGGAGTAAACTAGAGCCAAGAGCTGAGAAATGTGTGTTCCTAGGTTATCCTCCTCATCAGAAGGGATACAGATGTTATAATCCTCAAACAAGGAAAATGTTTGTTACTATGGATGTCGTGTTCCATGAAAATGTCATGTTTTTCAAAGGAGAGCCAGAAATTCAAGGAGAGTGCCATGAGGAAATTCAGACTCTTGTATATGATGACAGCGAGAGTAGCAGTAGAATTATTGTTGAAGCAGTCACACAACCTACTATTTGTGAACCCGATCAAGAGTTTGAACAGAATCATACAGAAGAAGTGGAGCATGAAGAAGTACCAAACCAATCGTCCTCCCAAGGTATTTCCATACCCAGAAAAGAATTACCAGATTGCATTACTAGAGGTATTCCAAAGGTTACTTATGAACCTAATTTTTCTAGTAAAGCCAAGTATCCTATAATTAATTTTACCTCTAATTTGTCTGCATCAAATCTTGCATTTATGAATCAATTGTCTAGTGTATCTATTCCTAAAAGTGTACAGGAGGCTCTAACTGATCATAAATGGAGAGAGGCAATGAATGAAGAAATGAAGTCCTTACAAAAGAATGAAACATGGGATGTGGTTGAATGCCCTGCTGGAAAGAAACCTGTTGGCTGTCGTTGGGTGTATACAATAAAATATAATACAGATGGTTCAATTGAAAGGCGCAAGGCGAGACTAGTTGCGAAGGGATATACCCAAGCATATGGCATTGATTATACGGAGACGTTTGCTCCAGTTGCAAAAATGAATACGGTTCGGGTTTTGTTGTCCTTAGCAGCAAATCTAGATTGGCCATTAAAACAATTTGATGTGAAGAATGCTTTCTTGCATGGAAAACTATCCGAGGAAGTCTATATGGATTTGCCAGAAGGATGCATAATTGAGAACTCAAAAGGCACGAAGGTTTGTAAGTTGAAACGGGCACTATATGGGTTGAAGCAATCACCACGAGCCTGGTTCGGTCGATTCACTCAATCAATGACGTCTCTAGGTTATCGACAGAGTAATCAAGATCATACTTTGTTCTTTAAAAGGAACAATGGGAAAATTACAGCACTTATTATTTATGTTGATGATATGATAGTTACAGGAGATGATCCGGAAGAGAGAAGAAGGTTGCAAGAACATCTATCAAAAGACTTTGAAATGAAAGACCTTGGTTGCTTGAAGTATTTCTTAGGAATTGAGGTTTCAAGATCAAAGACAGGAATCTTCTTGAATCAACGAAAATATGCATTGGATTTGTTGAAAGAGACAGGAATGACAGGATGTAAACCAGCAAATACTCCAATAGAAGGAGGATTGAAGTTGTGTGTGAAAGAAGATCAAACTCCAACTGACAAAGGACAATTTCAGAGATTGGTAGGAAAACTTATGTATCTTGCTCATACAAGGCCAGATTTGGCATACGCTTTGAGTACAATCAGTCAGTTTATGCATAATCCCGGTAAGCAACATATGGATGCAGTAACTCGTATTTTGAGGTACATAAAGGCTTCACCAGGAAGAGGAATTTTGTTTAGAAGGAACTCAACTGAACAAGAAATTCAAGTGTATACAGATGCTGATTGGGCAAGTGATCTTAGTGATAGAAAATCCACATCTGGATATTTTACGTTTGTGGGTGGAAATCTTGTTACATGGAGAAGTTAAAAACAGAATGTGGTAGCTCGATCATCTGCAGAAGCTGAACTTAGAGGTGTGGTACTTGGACTTTGTGAAGGATTGTGGATAAATCTTCTTCTTAAAGATTTAGGATATGCATCTATTCGGCCTATTAGTTTGTACTGTGATAATAAAGCGGCATGTGATATTGCTCATAATCCCATACAACATGATCGGATGAAACATGTGGAGGTGGATAGATTTTTTATTAAGGAAAAGCTTGATAATAATACTTTGAAGGTTCACAAGATACAGTCTGAAAATCAGTTGGCAGACATCCTTACTAAAGCTGTGACAAGTCAGATTTTCTTGAAGTTTCGTGACAAGTTGGGAATGTGGGATATCCACTTACCAACTTGAGGGGGAGTATTGAGTTTACCATTATTAGAATTGATTTGATTCCTTTGTATTTATAGGATGTATATCTCTAGAATTTTTTTTTGTACATGATTTCCGTAATCACTTGATAGTTTCTTTTTTCATTTTATTAGGCAATGATGGACTATTTCAGTCCCTTTTTCTCTCCCTGTAAGATGTATGTATGAATGAATGAAAAACAGAGTATGTGAAACTCTTGAATTCAAGTAAGTTGACATTAAATTTACAAAATATGTATTTTACGAGATACTATACTCTTAAAGATTTTATTTAAAACATTTTTAAAATAAAAAAGTACAGATACAGAGTTTCTCTTATAAAAAAAATAGTAATTTTACAATTGAGACAAAGCTTTTAATATGTTGGTTACGAACGAATTGAAGTTGGTAGGCATCATTTGCACACATCTAAGGAACTCCATAGTCGTGAAATATTAATGTACATGGGCAAAGTGGGTGAGCAAAGCAATGATGGGTTTTGCCTCCCAAGGATAAATAAGAGATTTTATATGGTCAGTTGGAGTGTGTGTCATCGCCCACCATTCTCGTGAATGTGAGCCATATCAATGTTTCAGCTTTGTCCTCTATCTTTTGCATCGATTCTTGAAAATTCAATTTTCATTGCATTATAATGCCAAATTATTGCCTTCCACTACATTATTTATCTGTCGGATGATGGAAGATCCATCTCCCTTTTGTTATCTTCCTCATCAGCTACCACCCTTGCTCGATCGGCTATTATTGCTTGCCTTGAACCATGTTTTCCTCCACTTACCATGATAATTTCAGTTTTTTATTAATTTGTTATAAGCTTTTTAATTTAATATCATTTTTAAAATTTTATAATTTAATAACGAACATTTAAAATTCGTATAAATCAAATTAACAAATATCGCTTGTACGTTTATCTATTAATCACGTTAAGATATATTATCTTTAATTTATTTATACTTAAAAAACCTGAGATCTTACAAAAGTTTAAAGATGAGTAGAATAATTATAATGGAAATCCACCTCCTCAGTTCAAAGTCTTAAAGATAGAGAAAAGGAATAACGCCAAAGATATCGTGACTATGAAACTGTAAGTAATTATGGAGTATTTTTATTTATCAAATCCAGAATTCATATTTATTATGGTAAATAGGCTTAATTATATAATTTATTATTTAATAGTTACTAGCGATTATTGTTATTAAATAAGATAATTTTGTTTTATATAAAATATTTTTATTATTTATAATAATTATCTATATTCAGTCGAAAAATAGTAATTGAAAGATTTGTAATTTATAATTACGGGTAATTCATGTCCCACAGTGTCAATAACTTCGTAAAGTTTATGTCCCAAAATGGTATATATGAAGGTTATATATATAATTTTAATGTGATACTGATTTGGTCAACTTTAAATTCTTATTCGAGCCACCGCCTGCCTGCATGAGTGTGAAAACGATGGAGCTTTCGTTTTCCCCATGACGCAATCTTCAACCCATTTGACCTATTTTCTCAATATATAATATAATTAAATTGACACCTGTTTTTACATTTACATGTACATTTGAATATACTATTTGTAAAGTGATCCGGGTTGAATTGTTCTTTTTTTTTCATCAATGAAATCTTAGTAAAAGTAGTATGCGAAGAGATTTATATAAAAATATGGCATAGATGATACAACCTATATGAACAAATATATATAGCAATCTCACTTGACATAAAAATGAAGTAAGATATATAAAAGGTTAGAATTCATAATCTATTTTTCTTAAGATTTTGAGTTGAGATATGATATTTTGGTTGTATATAAATTCACTTAAATTTGGTTCAATTTCTTCCCACATCCCTTCAAAACTTTGCTTTGATGTTAGTGATAGGTTGGTGAAGTTCGATCAATAAAGATTCATTGGTTTGAGTCAAATAAATAAGTGATTCGTGAAATGACTCAAATAGCGTCTCGTAAACTACAAGCCGAAAGGGAGCCAGTTTGATATGAATAGGCCCACTTACGAGAAGGTCATGTTGGCATATGATAATGAATTTACATGTGTAATATTCTTAAAATTACGTGATAATGAAGTACAATATAGGCTTGATTTAAAAGTGGCTTTTTTATGCTTCTATTAATTCAATAATGACTTGCATAAGAATTTACTTAATTTTTGACATTATAAATATTTGGGTCCATGAGAATTATTTTTAAAAGTGTGTATAAATTTTAAAATTTCTAACCATTACAATAATAACATGCAATAAAATTTTATCACAAGTATATCTATTTGTAGTAATTTTTTTAAAGTAAAAGATAGAAGCCTTAACTATAAGAAATCTTTGAAAGCCCCTATACGCTTTAAAATTATTGAATTTTTAAATAGTTTTTAATTTCTTAGAAAAATATTTTCTCATAGGCTTCAGTTAAAAAATAATAACAAAAAATGAAATAGAAACATCATACATGGACTAATTATATGCTATATATAAGACGGTTCAATTAATTTTTAAACTCGAATCGAACTAATTAAGCCTGACTCAAATTAATAATTGATTATGATTATCGTAAATTATCAATTTAAGTCAATTTTAATTGATTTAGATCAAATTTAAGAATTTTGTTGAGTTGAGTTATTATATTAGTGACATATGATTAATCATAAATTTGATATTAATATTATACGTGTTTTCTTGTTATTTTGTAACCAAAGTATAAGAGAATATAGTTTCTACAAAACTGAAAGTTAGAAGAATTTTTTAAATAATTTAAATATCAAATATATTTTTTTCTAATTCTTAAACTACAGCGAATGTTTATGTCTTTAACCTTTTTTTTTAATGAACACATCCATGTTACTCATTCAAACATTAGTTAATTTTAAAAATAGTCAGACTTATATTTTGTTCATGCTCATGGATTAAACAACTATTCCAACTCTATTTAACATCTACATGATAAAGACAGGAAATAGAATTAGATTCACAAGTTAGCAAGTGGAAGCAGATATCCTCGCAGCAATTTGAAGTGGGCAATTATAATTTGCCCAAAGAAGAAATCGTATCACATTTCCGTGGGGGCAAGAAAACTAAATCTCGTATGACAAGCACTAGTATTAGGTTAGGGCACGCGGCCCTTCCTTCCACAAAGCTATTATGCGCTACGTGAACAAAATTAACTGGACGAGACAGAGGCTCGGGAAGAGCAGCACTAAGCCACTAACAATGTTGCAAATGGTGAAACGCTACTCAATATTTGATTTAACAGGAAGGAATTCCTGAGCCTTAAGAACGGTATATTCGTAGATGGGTTAGTGATGAGTGTCTGTGTGTGCCTGAGCAATCCAAAGTTCTGGTTTTGAATGGAGTGTATTTTGTTAGAAGTGCCTAATTCATTTTTAAAAGTTAGCTCAAAAGGAGGAGGTTTGCATATTATTATATATTGTTTAATGCTCTTATAGTTGCCTGATATGAGATTTCTGGCACCCCCTTTAGTCCAGAACAGGACTGAACATCTGATGGACATATTGAGCAAAGGGACATAATCGGGCACTGCCCCAAACCATCGAGATAAATTGACTTGACTCTGATACCATGTTAGAAGTGTCTAGCTCATCCTCAAAAGCTAGTTCAAGAGGAGGAGGTTTGTATATTATTATAAATTCTTGAATACTTTTATAGTTGTCCGATATGGGATTCTTGACATACCCCTCTCAGTCTAGAGTAGGACTGGACATCTGATAGATATATTGAGTAAAGGGACATAATCGAGCACCGCCTCAAATCATCGAGACAAACTGACTTAACTCTGACACCATATTAAAAGTTTCTAACTCATCCCCAAAAACTAACTCAAGAGAAGAAGATTTGTTGTATACTATTATATATTGTTTAATACTTTTATAATTGCCCAACGTGAAATTCGTGAAATCTTTATCCAACAAATAGAGTCGTACAACAGAAACTTGTGAGCTGGTATTGTCTACCATCTTCATTTTACTCAATCATATCCTGTTTATGTTCTTAAGGTTAAGGTACGACTTTTGAAGAATCCATTGGAGCCATCATCTACCAATAATGGGTTCTCTACTGTCATGGCCAATGACGTCCCCGCCTAGCTATGATTCTGTCTTGTACTTTGTGAGAGATCACTTCCTGGGGTAACAAGTCGAATGATGAGAAGAAGAAGGAAATTGAGAAGGCTGAATATATTAGCTTTATTTTTTAATAAATAGAAATAGGAAAAATCATCTTGATCTATAACTTAATTAATGTGTTATTAATAATACTAATGAGTAACTAAGGAATCGGAATAAAATAATAAAAAATTAAGAATCGAAAAAGATTGAACTATTAAGTATGCGTTTTTAGTAAGTAATCAATAACTATAAGATTAAACAAATTAATAATTACGTCAATATTTGGTATCAAGTATTAAAAATAATAATGAAAATTTTACTCATATTTAATTATTTTATAAATAAATTAATCAAAATTTATAAAATTATGAAAATTTTTATAATAAAAATAAAATTACAAAAATTAAAATAAAATTGTTTTATTTAATATAACATCAGGAAAATAAATCAAGCAACTATTAAATAAATTAGATATAAAAACCGTTATATGTAATTTTAATAATGTTATTATAACAAAAATTAATTATTTTAATAATTTAATAATAATATTCTAATAATATCTTATCCACTGCTTACTTCTCATTCTTGATATTTGATTATATTTTATATCCACATTCTCGCCAAAAACAAAAGTTTAGAAATATCTAAAATTTATTCCAGTTTTGATGTTCTTTAATAGAGAATTAAAATTGCATTCTGGGTTATTTGTTATCAAAAAAACTAATTATTATCAAATTTCTTTAAGCCTACTCCGAGGTGAAAGCGTCGGGGTCATGTTGGATCCTATCTTGGTCATTAATAACGCTAGTCTAACTAAAATTGTTGGGGAGTTATTTATTAAATTGCTGTTTTAAGAAGGTGATTTAGGAGTGAAATGAAAAGAAGAAAGCAGCAGATATTAACGAACTACCTTAGAAATTGATTCTTAAAGATGTAAGGTGCAATTAAGGACGTGTGACATCTTGTTTGAAGTACCAAATCTTAACAAGAAACAAAAGGAAAAGTAGGAAACAATGTATAAATTTATAAAAATTAATGTGCTTTCATTAATTATTTTGAAGCATACGACAATTAAATTATATAGGATGATTGCTAAACCTTAACTAGTTCAAGTACTAAGAAATTTAATGAGACTTTCTTTTTTTTAAGAAATTAAATAATATTAATAAAAGAAATAGAAAGATTACAAGTCAGAGCGAATTAAATTCAGCAAATAACTAAAAAGAAACGACACTGATCAACACCAAAGCAAGCTCAAAAAACGAAAACGTTCCAAGATAAAACATAAAGATACATAGTTGATACCTAATTGGGAAAATAACCTAAAATCAAATATTCTCACATTCTTTCTTTTCCCTATTAGGTTCAGAGGTATCTGCACTTACCACCATATTGAGACACCGAGACTCCGAAGCTTTGAGACAATCAGCTAGGATAACCAAACGAAGGTAAATAGATCTTCCTTATCCATATTTCTCTTCTTCATATTTGACACTTAAGACTGGCTGATGCAAAAGATTGATCTTTTCTTTCTTGTCTCTTCATGTACCATATCCACAGTTGCGTGTCCCTAACATCATTTCCAGCACCAATGGCGCTTCCATTCCGACACCAGAGAGGTAAGTCCCCCTTCCATTGTTTTCCATAATATAAGTTTCGTTCAACTATCTGCTACTGTTGGTATGCATCTTTGTTTATATTCTTTATGAAATGGCTAATTGGGCTGAGCACTCCTTTATAGAACTGAAGTGGATTACTTGTTCTGTGACTTTAGCAACAACACATTATTTTACTTGCTTTGATGAGACTTTATTGTTAGCAACATTGACGTCTTTTCAATCTTAAGAGCTCTTCTTATCAATAAGATTGAACATCTTTTAGATGCATATGGTAAGTGAAGGTTAAAAGAACTAGTACTAAAGTTAAATATGAGGTTGGAGTATTATGTAATGGCTTGTAATGATGTTACTTATATATGGCTAAAGTAATAGTACAAAGTTGGATATTTTGTTTCAAGAATAATTCAATTGCAGTATAATTTTTTTTAACCTTGCACAAAGTTCTCTAGCTAACTCTCATTGGTCTTCTATAAGCATGCAAGTGTATTGAAAAAGTCTTTGTCTTAGTCTAGTAAATACATCAACATATTCGATTGTCAACTCTAACATCTTGGAGTTCTATCTAGTTGGGCAATCCCAAATTAACTTCTTCGTACTCCAAATGTATAGTTGTCATGTAATTTCTTCAAAATTTTCAACTCTTTTAGTTATTGCACTTTAATATACTACAATATTCCGAATCAAATCTATTGCTTCTTTTTGTCATCATCAACTCATAATTCACAATCAAATTCATAATATGCGCAAAACAACATATATGGAATAACCTTCCACTAACCAATAAGCTCCCAAATTGTATCTTATCTTTTAACTTTTCAATCATAGCATCATTTTTGCTACAATTGTCAAGTATAGTGGGGGACAATTTGATGTTAATATTACAATCTATTAAACAGTCTCCTAACACGGTTGCCAACCTTTAACTTGTATATGATGTCATCACATAAATGAACTTACCATGTAGAAATATGACCAACATCAATCATGACATAATCAAGAAATAAATGATAACAATATTAAAAAATAAAAATTACCTCAAAAGTTTATTTTATATAGTCTAATCATTATCAACATAATGTGTTGCCACTGCTATATAACCTTTCTTTTGATTATCGATTGCCCACGTGTATGTTGTAATAACAATCTATCATTCAATACTAAACAATGTTCTAAAAATTTCTTTCTTCTTATCCTCATATATTTTGATAATTTCCTTCTTCAACATATTCTAAGTTAGAACCTTACAGTGAGTTGTAAAACATCCTAAATTTTTTGGTATCAACTATAGATAGTAGATATATAAAGATTTGATTCGAGCTAAACAAGCCTTTAGCAAATATGAAAAAGTCGATGACTTGTCTTTTCACTTGTTCAAGGAGCTTCGATCCCAAACCCAAGATCTCCAACGCATTTTCAAGAATAGGCAGTTAGCCACTAATGCTGAGAGTGACGAGGCCCTTCTTCTTTGTCCATTTTTTGCTCACATCGACGAGATATAAGATTGACTGAGAGTTTCTCCTTTTTTGAAACAATATTCAAGTCAAGGCAGGGTCATCAATTCACAGGATAAACACGACATTCACTCCTCTTTTTGGGTATGTTTCTTGATTAAACAGTCTTTTCTACTGTGGTGTTTCCTGGATTTTATGTTTTTTGAAATTTCTAGTCTTTATTGCATTTTTTGGTTTTGATATTAGTTTCTTTGTGTGATTTAAGGTTGAATGCTTTTTGGGTTTTATTATTTTGATCTTTTTGTATTTGATATTGTTGGGTTTATGTCAAGATTGAATGTTTATGCCTAATGATCTTATGGTCTCATTTTGGGAATCTTCTCTTGTTCTTTCACTTCAGCAGATCCCATTTCTCTGCTTTGTCGCCATAGCTCTAGTAAGGCTTAGATCTGTACAATCTTATTGTAAGTGTAAGTCGTGTACAAGTCGACTTGTACATTGAGTAAGTCGACTTACACGCATCTAGTACCGATAAGTCGACTTGTACAAGGGATAAGTCGACTTATGTATGGACGGTACTGTTTATTTGTGCCCTAAAGGCAATCCCCTTTAGCGCGTTTTATTCACAGTCGTATGCAGACTGAATGAATA
>JANITW010000008.1:1727203-1742614 GCA_027564335.1 Erythroxylum williamsii | reverse complement strand
ATAAATACTTTTTAAAAATTTATGAATAACTTTTATAATAAAAATAAAATTACAAAAATTAAAATTATTATATTAGAATCAATGAAACAAAATAAAATAATTATTAAAGAAATCAAATATAAAAAGTAGTGTGATTTTAATAATAATATTTTAACTATTGATAATGTTTTAATAATATCTTATCTCTTACTCTTGCTGAAATGCTACCTAATGTGACGCTTCAATCACTGTTAAACCACAATTATCTCAATTATTCCTAAATTATAACATTAATTATCAAAATCTTTATTAATTCCAACAAAAAAGATGTTTGTTAGCTAAAAAACTATTTTATACAAATACAACTATTACCGAATTGTCATATTCAAAAATTCTGATTTGTTATTAAAAAAACTAAGAATGATCTGATTACCTTAAACCTACTCCTAGGTGAAGTGTCGGTGTCATGCTGGACTCCTAAGAATGATCTAATTACCTTAAACCTACTCCGAGGTGAAGCGTGGGTGTCACGGTGGATCCTATCCTATCTTGGTCATTAATAAAACTAAGCTAACCAAAATTGTTGGGGAGTTATTTATCAAATTGCTGTCTCTAAGAAGGTGATTTGGAAGTAAACCGAAAAGAAGAAAGCAGCAGATATTAACTAACTGCCTTAGGTATTGATTTTTGAAGAAGTGTGGTACAATTAAGGACATGCGACGTCTCATTTCAAAGTTTGCCCCTAAATACTTAAACAAATATATCTTATACAAGAAAGAAAAGGAAAAATAGAAAAGTTTTATAAATTTATAAAAATAATATTTTTTATTAATTATTTTGAAGCATATAATAAGAAAAATAAAAATAAAAAACTTTTATAAATTTATAAAAATAATATATTTTTAATTAAATATTTTGAAGCATATAATAAGTAGATATCAAAATTATTATAGATCAAAATCTCCACTAAAATCATATTAGTGAGAAATACATTGTTCTTGATAATTTTTTAATTTGATTCAAGATTAAAGAAGAAAAGATTTTAAATTATGAATTAAAATTTGAAGTTGCCAAATTTGTGACATCTTAATATCAAAATTTTATCTAATGTTTTAAAACCCGAACCGAAAGTTAAATCAATAAGACAAGAGGTTTAATGTTTAAAAGGTTCAATCGGTATTAGAACGTTATAAAATTAGTTAAAAACAAACTAAAATTAAAAATTTTGAAATATGATTGAAAGATAATGTAATTATCTTTTAAAAAATTTGAAGTTTAATTAAAAAATTATTAAACAAAATCAAATAAGAAAGTTGAAAACTTACCAAAAAATTGAATGATTCAAAGTTTTTACAATTAAACTGGCCGAATTAGTTGAATTTTTAATTATTTTTTCAAAAAAAAAAATAAAAATCTTTACAAACTTGTATAAAAATTATTATTAATCATTTTAAAATTTATAATTCTCTTAATTCTAAATTAAAGCTGAATCTTATAGGATGATTGCTAAGCCTTAACTAGTTCAAATATTAAGAAATTTGATGAGAGTTTCTTATCAGCAACACTGAACATCTTGTCGATCTTAAGAGCTCTTACTTATCAATCAGATTGAACATCTTCTCAATCTTAAGAGCTCTTCTTATCAGTAAGATTGAACATCTTCTCAATCTTAGGAAGAGCTCTTCTTATCAATAAGATTGAGCATCTTCTCAATCTTAGGAAGAGCTTTTCTTATCAATAAGATTGAGCATCTTATCAATCTTAGGAAGAGCTCTTCTTGTCAATAAGATTGAACATCCTCTCAATCTTAGGAAGAGCTCTTCTTGTCAATAAGATTGAACATCCTCTCAATCTTCAGAGCTTTTCCTGTCAATGACACTACATCTTTTAGATGTAATGGGTAGGAATCCAAGGTTGGAGTATCATGCAATGGCTTGTAATGCTGTTACACAGCCCATAGAATACTGGGTTATATATAGATAGTCATGTGGGCTACTCTTATGGAGTCCCTGGACTTGACAAAAATCAAAACAGTGACCAAAATCACAGGGCTCCTCCTTAAAGGAGCCTTAGTAGTGATTGATCCACTAATACTGACAATTAAATCGAGTCTGTCACGTAACTCAGGAAGGCTTTTCAAAGCAACATTCATTACCCAGCTTCAGTAACCTGCAAAACAATTCACTTGATTCAGCTGAAGAAACTAAACAAATCAATTCGATGTTTATGGATTTTGCATCATCTTCCCCCAAACCATTCCTGGATGAACGGTCCGTTGGGCTTTCTTTCTGTTAGTTGCGATTGGCAGTGAAGAGATCCAATTGGAGTTCTGTATGAGTTTCATAATATAATTTAATTAAAATCCAATTTTTTTTCAAATATTTGTAAGTTGATAATTAACGGGTGTCATTTCCAATTCATTATAAGTTTAATCTCAACCAAAATATAAATATCATTACGATAATATTTACAAAATAGTGATGATAACTTATAATGTAATAAAATTAAAAATAATTACACAAAATCATCAACTTGATAAGATGCTTATAATACACTGTTAACATGAATATTAATTAACTTCAAATTTTAAATGATATCTCAGTTAAAGTAATTGAAATTTTATTATAATTATTAGGTTGAAGTGCTTTTTTATTTTTATATAATTTAATTTTTAAAATCTAATTTATTTATTGTTTAGAATTAACTTATTGAATCTTAAGTAGAAGATGTAAGAAACCCCTTTTATATTAAACGTACTTAAGATTTTTGTTAAAAGTTGTGTAAAATAAAATTAAAATATTTAATGAGGTAATTTTCAATAAATTATAGGATCATATTATAAACTCATAGGAGTCAGTTATTTAACAGATTCTCGAAAGATTGTTTTTTTTTCCCTAAATTTCCTTTCTGTTTGTAACTACTTTCCGATTTTGTCCTCTTTTTTGTCCCAAAAAGTTCAAAAAGCCCCCGAAAGCAGGGAACACGAACTAAGCCATGTCCGAATCTTAGCAAAACCTGAAGTGGCGTTAGTACTTCTTGCCCTTTTGTTGCACTTACTCAAACTTCGTATCTTATTTCAAGAGTCCCTTGACTAAAGCCAAAATTTGTCAGTTTAGACCCTCCGACCCCCCTCTCTCTCCTCGAAAGAATCTAGGGTTTTTCAGCACTGATCTTCTTGTACGACTTGTTTGGTAAGAGAATTCACTTGTTGCTTATTTGGGTTTCTGAGGTTTGGTGCTCTGTCTTTCACTTTGTATCGCTTTTATATTGTTGTGCAAAATCCTTCTTTTTAGCTTAAAGCTACCCAATTTGGTTCGTTCTACTTCACGGGCAGTTGGAACTCTGCTTGGTTGCATTCTTTTATTTGTTTATTTGTACTGGGTTTTGCTTACTTTGATGTGTTGATTTTGGTTTTATGTCTATGTTGTTTACTGTAATATGATTGCGCGTTGTTCTGTTAGGCTCTGTTTATGCACTATCGCAATTTAGTAGTTAACCGAGTATCTGTTTAATCTATTTTTGTTCCGTTGTGATAAAAGGGTACGTAGGTGAAGGAAAGTTCGAAACTTTTTAGTGTAGTTTTCTGTAAGCACGAAGTCTGGACGTGGTCAAGTTTTTGCTTTTTTCCTGCTTTCTGGTACTCTAGGAGTCCGGATAAGTCTTGTTTTGCAGAAAGGTGGGTCGAATGGTGGGGGCATGAAATTCTTCTCATGTTTCTCTCCCTGTTTCTTCACACTGATATACTTATTTGCTCTGTTTAACTTCATTTGAACTCGTTGCCTCTGCATTCTAGCTATTACAAACTTAATAGCTTCCTGGTACCTGATGGTAATTATTAATTTGATATTCTGAGGTGACTCATAGTTGCCACTTCTTGCAGTGAAACTTTCGCCCAAATTGAAGGTAATATGGGGTGGGTTGTATTTGCAGGGTTCGACTCTAGTCAATATACTCTCTGTATATCTGATGAAATGAGACGTTGTGAACCAAGTTGTTATCTTCATTTTTCTTGATAGGAGTTGATTGCTGACAGTCTCAATGTAGATGCTTTAATTAGCAGCTTCTGATTGCATGATTCGATTTATGCTGCAAATATGATTCTTGTGCCTGCCATGGTGAAGATGTTGCTGTTTTACATATGTAATATCTCTTGTGTTATTCTTCTTGTTATGTGAAGGATGGTCTGACTTTCAGGCACCAAGAGGGATGTCCTGCTAATTCTCTATTTTGGATAGAGGAAGATAACAGTATTTTATGGTTATGGCGACTGAAAGTCCACTTAGAATGCATTCACATAAAGAAGCCGTGGTTTTTGTACCATCTACTCCTGGCATGTCTGGGGAGAATTTGGGCTTGCTTAGGAACAGTCAAAGGTTTCATGACATTGGACGAGATGCAGTCCCAAATCGCAGTGGAAGTGCACCTCCTAGCATGGAAGGGTCATTTTTGGCCATAAGTAATATTATTTCCCAGGCAAACTTTAACCAAGATTCATGCGATGGGGGCTTACAAGATGTTATTCGAAGCTTTGATACAGGAAAGCAATTAAATGTTAGGCTTCCTACACCGCCCATTCTGAGGGAAAACCGACATGTTGGGCACCATACTGGTAGATTTGGTAGTAACTGGGGACTTGCTCCAGTAGGTGAGAGTGATAAGAACTCCTTGCATGTGTCGCAACCCATCCTTTCTACACATAGGGAAGAAACTGAGGATGAATGCTTACCGCAGCAGCCATGCGGTGATGTGATAGGCAGAGCCAATGGCTTTTGGTCTGGAGAGCATGTTGCTTCGTCGGCAGGGCAGTCCAGAGTCTTGGTTGATTTAATTCGGGTATTAATTTCATTATCCCTTCATTTCCTTGAGCCACTTCCTTTACTCTGACGTTGAATCATGGTCCTTGAATGCATATATGTAAAATTGTTTGCTGTTTTGAGGGTTTGAAGGCTATGTGCCTTGGATTTTGAGTTAGCTTACAAAAGCATAGCATTAACATGCTGCAAATGGATATACTTGTGCTGATTGGTAACTCCAGAACTTCTGAAAGTTATTGCTTGTTTCTTTATTTGAGTTTTATATTTGCACAAGTTTTTTCTTAATCTGGGTCTATAATGGACCAACTTAGGCTACAGAGTAGTAAGCCCCCTAGTTACCAATCTTCTAACATCCTACCTGAGAGTGAGAAACTGTACTGCTGTTGTCCTGTCACGTGGCTGCTGGTTTGCCTTAGGGTATAAATATTTCTGAGGAATGAAATCTTACAAAATATGCTGAGTGCCGGCATACAGTTGCTGTGCTTTTGTGTTCTTTTGATGCTATTCATACCTTTGTTACGAGTTCTAATCCTTTACTTTTGGTTTCATTCACAAATCAGTAGCCTCTTGCCAATAAATGAGAAATCTCATGGGAAATGGCAGGATATATGCAATTATGATGACCAGTACATATGATTCGATTAAGTTCTGAATAATAAGAAATGGCACTTTCTTTTTTCCAGAAGATTTGTGCTAAAGAATTTGCATTTAACTTGATCATTATTTAATGAATGAGTATTATGCTTGAATTAAAATCATTTCCCCCTGTCTCTATGCTGATTATAGTTTCATTTCTCGTTTGGAAATTGAATCTCTGAATTGTCTTATTTGTTGCCTCTTTGCTTGCCACATCAAAATTGCAAGGCCTGAAAAGCTAATTGTTCACTGCAATTTGCAGGAGGATTTCCCCCACACCCCGTTGCCCTTATATAACCATTCTCATTCCTTAAGTTCTGGAGCTACAGAGGAAGTGACTGATCATAATGGTGACTATAGTTTTCATGACCCTGTTAGCCCATCAAATACAGTTGCATCAACACGAGTTACAGAGCGGGTATCACCTTCATTGAATACTGATGACTCGACTACTAGTGTTTCAAGCTCATTGTCTGTTCACTGTACAGGAACCATAAAACTAAATCCCTCGCCTCATAAAGAATTTTCAAGTTGTGCTAATGTTAGTTTTGTTGAATCTAAAATGAAAGATCTAAATGTGTCTGGCTTTCCTAATTCCAAAGAGCAGAGAAATCAAGAACAATGGCATCACAGCTATCACAACAGTATGCCTCACCCCCAAATGTACCAGCAACGTGGTAACTCATTTCAAGTTCAAAGTGACAAATCTCAAGTAGGTTCTCAAGGAGTGAATTCCTCATATCTTAGCACAGATCCATCTCTACATGGCCTGCCAAAATTTTCAGCAGAGGTACAGCCACTATTACAATCATCTGGGTTTACACCTCCTCTATATGCAAGCACAGCAGCCTACATGGCTTCACCGAGTACATTTTATCCTAGCGTACAGGCTTCGAGTTTTTATTCTCCTCACTATGGACTAGGGGCATATACTCTAAATTCAACAGTCATTCCTCCATTTGTGGCCGGATACCCACCTCAGGGTGCCGTTCAGATGGCGGTTGATGGTCCTGTTAGTCCTAATATTGGTTCACGGGTGTCTGGGGCTTCAGCTGGGGGAGTCAGTACACATGGAGCTGACCTTCAACATTACAACAAGTTCTATGGACAGCTTGGATATGCAGTTCAACCTTCATTTGCAGATCCAATGTATATGCAATACTATCAACAGCCTTATGGGCCATCATACAGCATTTCTGGTCAACTTGATCCATTAGCTCTGGGAACTAGTGTTTTTGGGAACCAAAATAATACTCCTGACCCCAAGAAAGGATCTGAAGCTGGCTCTGGTCTGGATGACCCAAAATCACAACATCAGAGGAGCATAATGAACATTATGAACCAAACTAGGTGGGGGATATCAAATTCTCATTACACTGGGAACCCTCCAAACATGGGAATAATGATGCCATTCCCATCATCTGTTCCTAACCCAGTCCTGCCTGGATCTTCAGTTGGGGGAACTGGTATTTCTGGAGGGAGAAATGAAGTGAGATTTAGCCCTGGTTCTGGTAGATATCCTCCTGTGTATTCTGGATGGCAAGGTCCAAGATCAGAGGCTTTTAGTGACCCTAATGTATATAATTTTCTTGAGGAGCTCAAATCTGGAAAAGGCCGCAGATTTGAACTATCTGAGATTTCAGGCCATATTGTTGAATTTAGGCAAGTGCACGCTTCCTACGCATTTCTTTGTTTATATGTCGTGTTTGAAAATCCAATGTTGAGACTTTTAAATTTCAGTGCTGATCAACATGGGAGTCGATTTATCCAACAGAAGTTAGAAAATTGTAGTGCTGAAGAGAAGGCATCTGTCTTTAAAGAAGTTCTTCCTTACTCTTCCAAGTTAATGACTGATGTTTTTGGTAACTATGTCATTCAGAAGGTGTGCATTCAAAATAGTCGTATTTGTAGTCTATTCACAACTTCATATGTTGACTGTGGTAATGTCACATATTTGGTACCGTTTGTTTATAGTTCTTTGAGTATGGAAGCCCAGAGCAGAGAAAGGAGCTTGGCAATCAGCTTACTGGACAGATTCTGCCTCTGAGCCTGCAGATGTATGGCTGTCGTGTAATTCAAAAGGTATAAGTGATGGAATATGATTGTCTCATAATTTTTATTGTTTTCCATGTCCCGAAAATAGAAAAAGAGTACAAGAAGATGAAACCTGGATCAAATCAAGCTAATTTCTCCATATATATACGTTAAGAAACATATAATGTAATTTGCTAATTTTTCCTATTTTCTTCAATAAGATGACCAACTTTAAGTCATAGGTTGAGACCTGAATTTACTAAGATATTTACATGGATCTGTTCTTTTATATGCCTGGTGGAATGAACCCGTCTTGGCTTGCCACTTGCTGATTGAGATGGAACTGGTTTAATCACCTTTCTAGGATTGCAAGGTGAACATATGAATGGATGAGAGAGGGTGAAATATAATGCTTCTTGTACCAAAATGCAGATCAGTGAAGTTGTCAAAATCTACTTTGATAATCTTAATGGTTTTATTCTTTATCTATCTTCTTACTGTTCGGGGATTTTTGTTAAATGACTCTTTCCTATTCAATCTATGCCACTTTTTTTTTTTTAATGTTTTAGAAATGATATTTATATTAAGCTGACATGGTTCTAGGCCCTTGAAGCAATTGAGCTTGAACAAAAAGCACAGCTCATTCGTGAGCTAGATGGACATGTTATGAGATGTGTGCATGATCAGAATGGCAATCATGTGATCCAAAAGTGTATTGAGAGTGTTCCAGCAAATAAAATTGAATTTATTATCTCTGCTTTTTGTGGTCAAGTGGCAGCACTTTCTACACATCCTTATGGTTGTCGTGTGATACAGGTATATTTTACTTGCATAATGTGGTGAAAAGTGTTGCTCTGCTTTTTCTTCCCTTCTTTTCTTGTCTGGAACAATCCTTGCAAACTTTGTTGGTTTGATCCACGCAGAGAGTTCTGGAACACTGTGCAGACGAGCTGCATTGTCAGTTTATTGTTGATGAGATCTTAGAGTCTGTTTATGATCTTGCCCAGGATCAGTATGGCAATTATGTGACTCAGGTAGGTCTTGCTTCTTATTACCTGAAACCTTTATCTGCTCATTTTCTTTAAAAAAAAAAGTGCTTTGTGAAATTATCAACATTTTTAAGAGGCAACTTAATTCTTATCGCTAAAAAGCTATTGATAATGTGCTATCCATTCGTGACAACATGTTTTAGATGGTCTATAGCCCTGAACTGGACTTTTTTTTTTCCATTCCGAACTCCTAGTTAGAAGAGATTGTTGACGCCTTTAACATATCGTCTCAGATAAAATAGAGCAATTTGGTAGTTTGCATCTTTTATATTCAATTATTTGTATATCTAATATGGATGTCCGTCGCAAATTTCAATCTTTTGGAACAAACTTTTGTGACTTAACACTTTAATCCGACAAGAAGTCCATCTTTAAATTGTGGGAACACTTGTTACTGAATGTTAATTCTTTTCTGACAGCATGTTCTGGAAAGAGGAAAGCCTCATGAAAGATGTGAAATCGTTAGCAAGTTGTTGGGTCATATTATCCAACTGAGCCAGCATAAGTTTGCTTCCAATGTCATCGAGAAGTGCTTGGAGTATAGCAGTGCGGCTGAACGGGAACAAATAATTCAAGAGATACTTGGACATAAGGAGGGGAATGATAACTTACTAGTAAGTCCAAAAGTTTTTTTTTTTAATGAAGTCAAAACTATAATTTGCTACCAGTTAATATGATTGACTTGTTTCCTGGTGTGGTTCGTATTAGCAGACAATGGTGAAAGACCAGTATGCGAACTATGTGGTCCAGAAGATTCTCGATACATGTAATGATGCTCAGAGAGCAATGCTACTTAACCGTATAAGAATGCATGTTCATGCTTTGAAGAAGTACACATACGGGAAGCATATCGTTGCTCGGCTTGAACAGCAATTTGGGGAAGGTACGTGCTTACATAATTTGACTACCTTTGATTTGTATCTTTTGCAACTACCCTTGATAATCTGCTCAATATTTTTGTTTCTAACTGTTTAATTATATATGTTTTTTCTTTTCCTTGTGTATTGTACTCCGATTTTTTATGTAGGATTTGCATGCCCCATTTCCACAGTTTTCATCCTTCTGCTATGTATCTACACTTTTTCATTATTTCTTGGTTGTTGAGGATGATGGTGATTAAGCCGGGAAGTTCAACACTCGCACACATAGCATAATTTTCGTAAATTGTTTTTATTGATGAAATATGGATGTCTGCTTCTATTTTCCTGTGCGTGGTACGGATAAAAATAGACCGTGCTTGTGTTATGGTGTTCTCCCGATATACTTTTTCCTGCTCTGACAGTGAAGTACTACGACGATTTTGATGCAGATGCACCCTAATCGGAAAGTGCAATTGTGGGAATGAAAACCTTGCGGCTTAATATTCTTTGAACGTTTGAAAGGGGCGGCAAGATCCTTTGACTAGATAGTGTTGCAGGTGTTTAATCTTGGGAACCTACCACAGTAATGTCAGCTTGATATTGTAAATTAAGTAAATATGTATTCCTTTTATCAGTTTGTATGTATTTATGTATGTTACTTAGTTCATGTTATGTAGGGTGAAAGAGAAAAGAATAAAAAGAAAGAGCAAACTGTAGGACTAATAGGATTACACTGATTCAAAGGTGTTTACTGGAAGGAAAATCTTCCATGGTGGCTGATGCTGTAAACCTTTTTCTTCTTATTCTTCATTTGCTTTGTTGTTGGAAATTATATGTTTCGATTATGACGGTGACGAGGACGACCGTAAGTTGGCATCTCTGCATGATCGTGATTACTGACCACGAGAGCGAAACTGAAATCAAAACCAAAATGACGTTCTTGTAGTCTTCTGAGTAGAATCATTAAGTAATTTATAAATGCCAATTTCTTAAATATGTTTTTATGTAAAAAGATATAGTATTGGAATTTTTGAGTTTAATATGACGCCGATTTAGAATTATAGATAGATGAAAATTTAACATAATATGCTAGAACTTGTTTGCTTCAGCTAATTGATAATTTTGAAATATAAAAATGATCAGATCATCGTAAAGGGTAGTAATTGATCCTAATTATTTAAAGAAAGTTGCACAAAAGTTATCATATTTCCACACTGTAGTCTGCAACTTATGTTCCTTTATGCAAGCGAGATGGGTCATTAATCAACCTTAGCTTGGTGTTGGAGGAGATTCATTACTCATTGTTGAAGGGAAAGCCTCGGATATTGTATCCCATGAAAGATTTTCATCCAATCTCCGTCGTCTCTCCAAGAAAGTCGGCCTCAATGGTGAGCCAGCCGGAGTGACCTTGCACGTTAACATGGCAACTATCTGAGACATGGGAGGTCTAAGGTTTGCATGAGGTTGAAGACACAAAAATGCAACATGGATCACAAGCATTATGTCTCTGTCAATTGTCCCATTCCCATGTTGGAGTCTTGGATCGACAATTTCCTTCACTCTTGATCTCTCGTGCAGCCTCCATGCCTGAGAAGAGAAGAAAAGAAAAGAACATTGAACATGTATTGATTGATCACCATTGTTTAAGAAAATAACACCCTTTAGTTAATTAATCACGTACGTATTCTGGGAGATACTGCATTTCTGTTGGCAGATTGAGGTCAGTGTTCTTCCTGCAGCTAATAATTTCGAGCACTAGCACTCCAAAGCTGTAGATGTCTGCCTTTTCAGACAATTCTCCTCTGATGGCATACTCAGGAGCAGTGTAACCTCTGATAAAGAAGATAAGAGAGGAAGTGAGTCCTAAGAGATGTTTAGCTGTTGTGTTGAATTCTAACAAGAACAAGAGAAGCTACAAAGACTCACAAAGTTCCGGCAAATGTAGTGCTGAGATAAGCTTGGTCTTCAGGGAAGAACCTGGCAAGTCCAAAATCCCCAATCCTGGGCTGAAACTTATCATCTAGAAGAATGTTGCTCGCTTTTATGTCTCTATGAACAATTCTTAGCTGCGAGTCCTCATGGAGATATTGCAAACCTCTAGCAATGCCTAGAATTATTCGGAACCTTGTGTTCCAATCCAGGCACTGGTTGCTTTTACCTGCATCAGGTACACAGACAATAAAGCAGCATCTGGAACAAAAGATCAATATCATAGCATAACAAATTAAGATAAGATTGTAGTGTAATTCAATCAAGTGTTCTTGTCCAGTTCGACGGAACATGTGTTTCTCTTCTGCCCAAATTGGCATTCATTTTTTAGGAAAATAAGGTTTACCGTTTACAATGAGGTCCAAGCTCCTGTTCTTCATATATTCATAGACAAGTAACCTCTGAGGGCCATCAACGCAGCATCCAAGAAGTTGAACCAAGTTCTTGTGCTGAATGCTTGTAATCATCCTCACTTCTGACACAAATTCTGATTCGCCTTGCAACGATTTGCCTAGAGACAGTTTCTTAATAGCAACCAGCCTACCATCAGGTAACTTTCCCTATTAAATGAGCAAAATCCATTTCAATATCGTGGAGAGAGTGTCCAAAACTGGACTTTGTAATTCATTGGCTTATGATGATTAAAGGGCTTTTCCTATCACCAAGTTCAAATCCTGCCCAATCCTTTGAACTACAGAACCGGAACTGAGCAGAAAGTCATTGCTTTAACCATGTTAAGTGCTCAAAGTGAAGCCTTATTCAGCTTCTATACATATAAATAGAGAAGAAGAATACCCTGTAAACAGGTCCAAATCCACCTCTGCCAAGAAAATAAGCAGAATTAAAGTTCCTGGTTGCCTTCTTCAATGTCTGAAAATCGAAATAGTTTACTGTACGGAGGTTCCCACTCCACAATTCTTGGCTCGCTACAAAACATGCCAAGACTTAAGAGCATTAGAGCTTTAATATTAATGATACTATTTATCTCATAAGTTCATCTCTAATTTACCTTGCTGTGCCTTGCTCTGTTTTAAATCTTTAATCTGTTTTAGATCTTTCATCACGTCTTCTGTTTTGAAAAGTTTCCAGCAGAGTATGATCACGATCATTAACACTATCACCACAGCTACTGCACCTACGAAGATGTAAAAGTTTGGAAATGGTTCTGCTGAATGTGAGCTATGATCCGCTGATTCCAGGTCACCTGATGTTGGAGAAATCACTGCAGTTCATACAGTCAATCCACAGGTTAAGTTCTGTGTAAAGTTTGAGAGATGTAACCTACTAAAGAAGCTCCATTACAGTTCTTTAAACTTATTCCATAGGTATATACGTTTTTATGCATCTCAAAAACTACAAATTTCAGGGACGTACCTTGGACTAGTTCGCGAGCCATTTTTAACAGTCAGAGAACAAGCTTGAATATACTGCGTACAACAACATACAAGATGAAACACCAGTGGTCCTTGTTACCGAGCTAACTTTTTTAGGTAATCATGAAGAGTCCAACAAGACAGGAGAAAGAAGAAAGAGGAGGAACGCGTTTCAATGGTTGCTTGAAAAAGAAGAGAAAACAGGGTAAGTTGTCATCATAGGGAGAATCGAAAGAGAGGAAGGAGAGTTGGGTCGGTGAAGCAACGAGGAGGCGATAGTGCCAAGAGAAAATGATCCAAATGGGCTTATAAAAAAATATTATGAGTCTTAATAAAAAAAATAAACTTTAAATATGTTTGTATTATTATTAATAATAATAATAATTTAGGGACATAATTAAAAATTAGTTTAATATAATCTTGTGATAGTGTTCATATTATATTATATTTGTAATTTTTTAAATTAAAATTAAAATTAATTAGACACAGTAGATTTTTGATTTGATTAATAGTTTAAAGATTGTCACGCCATTGCAATTTTGTTATAGTCTATGATTAAGTTTATTTAATTAAGTGATTATTTGCAAGATTGGTGTAAATTATTTTGTTTGTGATGAATCATAGACAGCTAAAATGGTTGTCGGGAAGTCAGAAAGTGGTTTGGGCGATGGGAAATATGTTGTATGCTTAGTATCCCAAACTCCTTGCTGTTTGAGGAATTCACTGCCTTGCAAAATTAAATTAACGTCACCGTCCGGACAAAGCCTCTACTTACTGTCTTAAAACTTATTTACTTCCTTAACACCGCTATTATCGTTATCACTCAGTCCGAAATTTCACAATAAAGTGAAGTTTAAGGAGATTTGATAATACATAATCTTATTCTTACATAATATAGATGCTCTATCTAATAAATGATTAAATTTACATGCAAATGAGACAATATAAAAATGATACAAATTACAGAAAAAAAGTTAACACTGATTTACTGCTGTCTCGAAAACTCTCTAATTACAATTTTTTAACATCTTCTTATTAAGAATAACATTTTTTAATATGTCTAAACTATCTAACTCTTGTCTCTATTAATTTTTTAATAATATTAATCACCTTTAATATATCCCTTATCATTTTATTCTTAACCTTATATCTTCTAATAAAGTTACATATCTAACGGAAGAATCTCATTTCTATTAATATTAACTCATTACTATACAACTGTTTAATGGGTCAACATTCTGTCTCATAAAGTATAATCAAGCTAATTGTTAAATGATAGAAAATATTTTAAGGAAATTATATGTACCCTATCATAGATTTTTTAAATAATATTGTTTTAAATAATCTAAATAAATTCGAATTAAATTTAGAACTACCTCTTATAAAATTCAAACTAGACTAGAATAGAAATGAATCCGACATGAGTCGACCATCTTCAAGCTTTATTAGTGGCCTAGTCCAGTTCATCGTTTAATATCTCTTTACCTATTAAATTTTAAAATTTTAAATTTAATTAGTACTTGTTGTTTTCAATAATTTAAAAGATTTTAGATTGGAAATTAACTAATAAGTGTTAATTTAATTTGACACGTCATTTAATTTTAATTATTTATATAATTTAAATTCAAATAATAATTAAAGAGTTGTACCAGATTTTGATAATTTAATAAATGACAAATTAAAAATAAGGACACACAAATTTTAAATATTTGTTTAATCAAACTTGTTAAATACATAAATATATAGAAGCATATCAATGACAACTCATATTGTTTTCTCAAATCAGTCTCAGAGTACGTCTTGAACTTAATTATTCAAAGGTCTATACCATCCCCCCTGGGCCTTGGCATGTTCCTCTCTTAAATAAATTATAATTTAAATCATTATGCTTAAATAATTTCTTAATCTTTATTTGTATTCCAATATCTTCTCTTTTATTAGAGAATTTATTATTACAATTATTATAATATTTTGTTTCTTTAATCAACGTTTAAAAAACTGTACTAGAAGTTAAATCGATATACTCTTCCAACAATCTGCTAGAGGTTGGTACAGTGTTACGTAAATGTCTCTCGTTTCAAAACAACTTCTAATTTTTGTCCTTTCATTGGACTTCTCGGAATGCTAATAAAGCTACTCATATGTTAGCAATGGTGGCTTTACTACATGAAGACCGGTTTGAGTGGGATTCTATCCCAAGTAGTATTGTTTCTATTCTTTTTTTTTATTGTCCGTTTCTTGTTATCAATTCAAAAGAAGTTTTAAGTTCGGGTGTTATAAAGTAAAACCTATTGACTTTGGGTTTAGATGATTCTTTTGTTTTGATGTTTTCGTTAATTTAATGGATTTGCTTGTTTTAAAAAAAAAGTTAAATCGATATACAATAGATTTAAGATTTAAAAGGTTGAATAGGTTATTAAATCGTTATAAAATTAGCTAAAGATTAAATTAAATAAAAAAATTTGAAAAACGATTAAAAGAGATTGTACTTATTTATAAAAAATTTAAAATTTTAATTGAAAAAATATTATTAAATGAGAATTATTAGATTTATTTTAATTTATAAAATTTATTAATTATTAAAAATTTATTAATTAATTAATCAAAATTTAATGATAGTTATTATAATTAATCGAATCGAAAAGTTGAAAAACTAAGTTAGAAAATTAGACAATTC
>JANITW010000008.1:1697714-1715447 GCA_027564335.1 Erythroxylum williamsii | reverse complement strand
ATGAATTAAGATTTTGATATGTGAAATATGTGTCACATTATGCTTGATTATGACATGACATGAAAATTTGAGATTTCAAAATGTGCCTTTGGGCAATCTGATTTTCAAGCATGAAAATGTGTTATGTGGGTTTGGTTAGGTCCCATAAGTTAAGAGTCAAGTGCACCTGTCTCGTTTTCATAGGTTTTGCCAGCCTGCCCGCTAGTGGCACTGGAGCTCTGATTTCGGACTCCCATAAGTTCACGGCTACACTGGACCACTATGCGGAAAAGTGTAGTACGTTCTGTTCACTACTGCACAGGACCGCTATGCGGGAATGTACAGTACGTTCCATTTTGGACCGAACCAAATCATTTTGATGTGTTATGTGTTTTAATTTGTGTATATTTGTGATGCATTCACGTTTTGAATTTGCTTATGAATTATGAAAATTTTGAAAATTTTTGAGAAAGAGAAAATGAGTTTTGAAAATGCTTTTGCTTATTGTTCAATTTATAAACATGTTATCCACGAGCTATAAGCTCACCCCTTTTTTTATCCCCATCTCCAGGTATCGAGCAGGAGATCGGATGAAAGGAGTCAAGACTTTGTTCGATTTTGTTCGTTTTGTGTTTTATGTATTTGAAATTATTGGTATTGTATATGGCATGGAATGCCATAAAAGTTTGTAGTGTATTTATTTCAGAATGAAAATGAATTCCGAACTTGAGTATGAAATTGTACATGGATATGGTATATGAAATTGGTATATTGAGTTGAGTTATGGAATTGTAAATGAATGTGATTGGGTTGTGTTTGGATCGAATTATAAATTTATATAAGGACTTGAATTATGAAATTGTGTATGATGATTTATGATTTGTATAGTGAATTGAGAAATGAATGTGAATTGGATATGGACAATGCGATTTGGATTGAGTTTGGATTCCAGACAGGAGGTCCGAGGAATTGTGTGGTTTGATTGAGTTGGTTTATAGAAATGAGTTTTAAACTATTTGTAGTTTTTTGGGTTTTGTAAAATGCAGTCGTTATGTTGCCCGATTTTTATATGGTAGTATATGGATAAATGTTTTTGGCAAAAGAAAAATAAAAATAAGAATAAGATAGATGTTTTGTTTTAAAGATGAGATTGAGATATTGCATGATTAAGAAGAATCGAATAAATTGAGTTTTTGTTTAAGGATGAATTTCCAAAAAGGGGAAATTATATTGTTCGATTTGTATAAGATTGAATAAATATGGATAAGATGAGAAAGAAAGAAAAAAATTTATACCGGTTTGGATTAGATAAAGATCGGTTTAGCCTAACGTTTCCAACACGACCCCTTTTGTTTGTTTAATAAAGTTTGTGTTCACGGATGTCGAAAATTTGTTCTCCGATTTCGATTCGCTTCCGATATGTTTCTGCTTTTGATTCTGATTTGTTTTTTGCTTCGCTTTGATTTCCGATCTGTTAGTTTATTTTGCATTTGTATTTGTCCGTTCTTTCGCATTAAGAATTTGCTTCTCTTCATTTTTGTTTCACTTCCCAGTTGGGGTCCGGTCCCGAGATCGGGTCCCAAA
Organism: Erythroxylum williamsii; assembly: GCA_027564335.1. Lineage (NCBI taxonomy): Eukaryota > Viridiplantae > Streptophyta > Magnoliopsida > Malpighiales > Erythroxylaceae > Erythroxylum > Erythroxylum williamsii. The sequence continues at coordinate 1,713,884 of JANITW010000008.1, read as the reverse complement.
GAGTGAAGGTGTTATGGTTTAGTTTAAGCAGTTGGGTTTTGGTCCCAACAACTATAGCAAAGCAAAGATTGCCAAACACTTTTAAATGAGATAATGAGGGTGGCTTGTGATGGAGAAGTTCATAAGGTGTTTTCCATCCTAAAATTGGTGATGGTAAACGGTTTATCAAATAACAGGCAGTGAGAACACACTCCCCCCAAAATTTGACTGGTATATTGGAATGAAATTTAAGGGCTCTGGCTATATCAAGGAGGTGTCTATGTTTTCTCTCTGCCACACCATTTTGTTGTGGTGTGTGAACATAGGATGATTGATGAATGATGCCAAGTGAAATGAAAAAAGAAATTCCTTCGTTGGTGAAAAACTCACTGCCATTGTCATTTCTAATGATTTTGATAATTGCAGAGAATTGAGTTTTGACATGGGCAATGAAATCTTTTAAAACAAGAAAGGTATCACTCTTGAGTTTAAGTAAAAATATCCAAGTCATCCGAGTTTTGTCATCAACAATTTTTAAAAAATATCGATGGCCACTGTGAGTAGAAAATCTATATGGACCCCAAAGATCAATGTGAATTAATGAAAATGGAAGATCAGCTCTACTTTCACTAGATGGAAAAGGTAATCGAGATTGCTTGGTAAGTGGACAAACAGTACATTGGGAAACATTATGAGTTGAAGAAGAAACAGAATGTAAAAAGGGAATTTTATTCATTTTTGAAATTGATGTATGACCAAGTCTAGCATGCCACAAAGAGTAATCAATATGCTTAGACACAGATAAAGAAGTAACAGGTGACTAATGAAAGAAAGAAAGATTTACATTGGATTGTAAAACTGGTGAAATTGATTGAGGAAGAAGCAGGTAAAGACCATCCTTTTCTTTACCAATCCCCATCATCCTTCCATTGTAAAGGTCCTGTAGAACACAAAAGGAAGGATAAAAGGAAACAAAGCAGTTGAGGTCTTTACTTAGTTTGGAAATGGATATAAGATTGAAATTGAAAGAAGAAATGTATAATACATTATTCAACTTATGATTGGGAGATAAAAAATGAGAGTCAATATGAGTAATGGAAGCAGTTTTACTAGTAGGTAATTTCACATAACAGTTAGAAGCACAAGCAATAGGTGAATCCAGAGAATCAAAAACAAAGGTCATATAGTTAGAAGCTCCAGTGTCAAGAATCCAGTTAACTGGATCTGAACCAAGAGATGTACCTGTCATGTGAGCTACTGCCTGCACTAATGATTCCTTGTTGAGAAGATTAAGGAGTTATTGATATTGTTCAAGAGTGAATGTTGGTGCCTGTGGAATGGGGGCATCTTCAGAATCATGAGAGGAATCATCTGCAGTGACTACATTGTTTGCAGAAGGAGGCTTCTTCTTGGTGAACTTGAAATCAGTTGGAAAACCATTTAACCTATAGTAGTTTTCCTTCTTATGGCCTTCAATATGGCAGTGATCACACTTGCCAGTGAATTTCTTCTTCGAAGTAGAAGAATGGTGAGTAAGAAGAACAGTTGACTCAGAGAACGGAGGAGTTGCGATCTCTCGCTGATGTTCATCACGAACAACCATGGCGTAAGCCTGATTAACCAGAGGAAGAGGCTGCATCAACAGAACTTGACTACGAACATTAGTATAAGTTTCGTTTAGGCCCATAAGAAATTGGAATAGATGCTGCTGAGAGAGTTGAGCTTGCTTCTAAGTGAGATCACAACCGTAAGTAGAGGCAGGGACAAGCACATCATATTCATCCCAGAGTAATCGCAACTTTGTGAAATAGGAAACAACTGAGGAGGTACCTTAAGTATGAGAGGCGATCGCACGATGAAGATAGTAGATTCGGGAACCATCAACCTTATCATATCGCTCTTGAAGATCCTGCCAGACTAAAGCAGCATTTGATGCAAAAATGATACCAGCCGATAGCTCCTTTGAAACAGTATTCAGGATCCAAGAAAGGATAAGAGCATTGCAGGGATCCCATTGAGCATGAAGATCGGGAGGAAGAGAATCGCGAGAGCAAGATCCATCAATGAAGCCAAGTTTATTCTTGGCGAGAAGAGCAATTTTCATTGAACGACTCCAGATGCAGTAATTGTCAGTACCGGTGAGCTGATGTGAGACAAGAATAATTCCCGGAAGATCAAACGGATGAAGGTAAAGAGGACTATGAAAATTAATAACAGGTAAAGAAACAGAGGAAGCGGAATCAGTAAAAGCCATGAAGAAATTAGGGATTTAACTATGAAATTAGGAATTGAGAACTTAGTGATCATGAAATGAATGTCTAGAACAAATGAATCAAAAAAATGAAGAAATGATGATGAAGTTAGGGATCATGAAAAGAATGAATAGAACAAACGAATCAAAAATGAAATGCTGAGAAAAGGATCGCGATCGGTAAAGATCCGATTAGGTCTCTGATACCATGTTGAGAAGAGAAATGAATTGAAGAATTAAAGATATTTTTTCATTCAAGTCAATGTTTACATTTACACTGTAGCTATTTATATACAGTATTGTACAGCTAAGCCATCTAAGTGTAAGTAAGCTATCTAACTAAGTGTAAGGACTTATCAACTAAAGCTACAATTGATTACAGATTAACAATGTATAAAACATCAATGTAACAAACTCTCAACAATATTGTGTTTCCAGGATCGACACCAGTATTATCAGACGCCGATCTAGGAATGGCTAGGTTCAGTTATGTACATAATTTACTCGCGTATTGGATCCAGAATAGTAGAAGAAAGATCGAGCATTCCCTTTCTTTTTCTGGTATACAATTAACTGAGCCTGTAAATTTGCTTAACAGGATTGTTCATGGCCTTGCAACCCAAGAGTAAATAGCTTGTGGAGGCAAGTTTTGCTATGGTCGTCAGGTTCTTGACAGGCCCTGATACCTCCATAGTAGTCGACCTTCGAGATGATTTTACATGTAGAACCTGGCTATTTTAGAATTACATTAAGCAAGAGTTTAATGCTTAAGGGGTTTAAGTTTATACAGATTATTAGATTTAACCTAGATCGATCTTCGAGAGTATTCATGACCAACAGCCACTGTAGATGTTCATGAACATATTCTATTCCCTGTCTGGAAAGTCAATGACAATTTGATTCAAAGTAGAGCTGATTTTATGCTTTTTCTCTGTATTCCGTAAGCCCTATGGATGAGAGGAAGGGTTAAGAAGACAATAGAATTTGGTGCTCTTTTCTAGTGCCGTTGCATGTGGTTGGTCATACCCTTTATAAGCAGAAAGAAAGTGTTCGCGTCACTGAAAAGCTTCTTGTACTTTGAATATATGCCTGTGCCTGGGCTAACCTGATTTGACCCTAACAATTAGCTTATAAATAGTTGGATAGCTGCAGCTCAAGTACACGTGACAAAGGAAGATAGTACATGTAATCCATACATAGTTGAATGTGTGCATGTATTGTCTCGAGAGGTCTTGCATGGTGAGATGGTGAGTAGGTTTGAGCCAAGGATGACTTGCCGGAATGCATTTTGTGGATCAAATGTGTCTGTGTCTCACAGATCTTGCTTGTTCTGGGAAGTCATCCTTGGTTCTAGCTTGCTCTCTTTTCTCTCATGTCAGCCTCTGGAGACCTATTTTTGGCTGTAACAAAATCAAATTTGTAGGTTTGCATCAACTGTATGTATCTGGTTCTTGTTCTTGAGTGTGCGTGTGTGTGCGCGCTGTAAATTTCATTTTTTCCGTTAGTTATTTGTAGCTCACCAGCAGAAAAAACTCAGATTACACAGGTATTTTCATTTAGATATAATTTAAGATCTTATATAATGACATTTATTCTCTTTTTTTTTTAGAAAATCTAAGTCTCTTTACTTAATCATTAAAACTTTGAATTAGAATATCTGGACATAGTACTATATCTAAATCGAGTCAAATAAATTAAAAAATTTGTCACCAGCTTTAAAATAAGTAAAATTTAAAATTGTACCAGATTAGGCAGTAATAAAAATAAAAGATCTTTTATTGAACAGCCTCCATTGTAAAAATCCATTTTTAAAAATATGCATAAGAACATCTCTATTTGTCAAGACTTCCTCCTGCTTGAAAGTTGAGAAATTTTATCGATGATACTTGATCAACCAAAAGCTAAAGACTGAAATTTTGTTTGGAATTGGAATCACTTGAATGATAGTACATCAAATTAATCTATACGTTTGATAGAAATTGGAGAAAGATGGACAGTTTCAAGCTTGAATATCAAAAGAAAAATCATAAAACATTGCATTTATAAGACGGAATGACGAACTTCCATATGTACATCAAATGCAAGATTAGTAAACCAAAACTGGTCTCTATATCTATATGCAAGAACTTGAAACTGGAGTTTACTTCAAATTCATGATCAGCCGAGTGCTGGAAACAAATGTGCTCCTAATTCTATTCCTAAAGTTAGAATTCAGATGAAAGGTCAAAGAAATGTAGATGTAAAAAATTCTGAGTCAAGCAAAAAATCCATTCTTGTATCATCTTCACAAAGACGGTGCCGAAGGACGACAATTCAGGGATCAGGTGTTGGCAAAATGTTTAGCACATTCCACGGAGGAAAATGTCAAACAGAATCCGGACCGTAGCTTTCACAACTATCTCCATTTTCTTTGCTTAACCTTGATTTTGGTGAAGAAGGTTCTCTTGGAGATGATTTCCCTGATTGCACCTTAGAAGTCCGTAGATTCAGGTAAGTGTATGCAGACATACCAAGAATAGCTGTGAATGCCCCGCAGATACTGGTAGCACCAGGGTTGGAGCTGAAAAGGTAGTAACTTCCGAGAAGCACAATGCACGTCTTAAATTGACCGAGAACCACATGTGAAACAGCAGATGTAGCTCTGGAAAGTGAAAAACATGACGTCAATGATGTAAGAAATCACAGGCATTTTCGAGCTACAATAGCCTGCATAGAATCATTTCTATCATAATTTCCAATGAAGATTTTAAACCAAAGCAATATATTGGTAAAGTTCTCAGTTTCAAGCTCCCTCCCTATCCAATTCTGCAGCTTTACCATCTAATCCCCCAATATATAAGTACATCTTTTGCCTAGCACATGCCCTCTGTCTGTCAGATTTTTCATATTCATATATTGTAGCCTTTTCTCTTCACCTTTGCACTCAATATCACTGTTCATCAATTTTCTTGCTACTGATGCATAAAAAGAGAACTTCAGACCAGTTACCTAAACTAATGTTTCAACATATTCCGATCGATAAGGGTTAGTTGGTGATCGATGAAGCAATGATCTGAAAAGGTCGAAAGAATGTTTGCAATTTACTAGTCAGACCTCCCCAAAGGAAACATGTAGCCAAGGTCGATAAGCATACATAAGGCCATCGATTTTTGAAGTACTCCCCCTTCAGAAAAGGTACGGTAACTGAAATTTTAAAATAAGGACATAATATAGAAAACACTAATCTCTTGTTCTATGTCGTCTTGGCCACATCATATCCCACAAAACACCAGAATTACAGACTATGATATAGTTGGCAATATACATTCGGCGAGATGCAATGCAAGGATAAGGGGTAAGATCCAGTTGAATTTATGGGTTGTAATATTTAAGAGAGTGATCATTGAACCTAAGCTCGAAACTCCACTATAATGATGTATAATAGGATTGGGATTATAATTGAAACACCTAAGTAGTGGCAAGTAAGATTCTTGGAAGAATCAGGTCTCACTCACCCAAGCGCCAATGCACCTGACCATTGAAGCAAGAAGCCAAGGAAAGCGGACAGGAGTATCAGCATTGTATTGGTGAAGCTCCAATCATAGGATAAGACACCAGGAGGATCCAAGAAAGGAACCAAAGTAGCCAGGAAAAATAACGTAATCGGTGTTGTCTTCCACATTAACCTGTTTATGATTTGTAATTCAGGTAAAAGATAACATTAATTGTATCTATCAAAAACCAACCATAAAAATAGACATAGAAAAGGAAAAGAAAAGAACTTGTAACATACGCTAAGGCCGTCCAATTTTCTCGCTGCTGCAAAGTAGACCATAGGATTTTGTTCACTGCACTGGGAATTATCCACGCCAATGCCACACAAGCACCAAAGAGACTAAACTGTAAATCAGTTACTGTAGCCACTGCAACCCCAAAGGACACCGCTGTAAGGGAAATCACCTGAGAGATTTCTGTGTGTGGTCAGAAAGGATGGGCTTGCATAAAGTGATCATGATTGTCATCTTCTTATTGAAATATTATGTATGTGAGTGAATTATGTAAAGGAATCTATTAAAGATTGTTTCAGGACCCAATTCATCAGCCACCTTAAACAAATTTAATATAGGAGAATTGCTTGATATTATCAAGAGGAAAAAAAAGAACACCATTATTCATGTTTCAAGCAGCAGTCAATTATAGAGAATTCATCTTAAGGGAAAAAAAACTGGACATGGATGAGTATAAGAAAAGAGCATGGAATGGATAAAGTATACCTTGCAGAAAGAAACTCTCTTTTTAAACCATACAAACTCAGCCAGAACAATCGATGGAGTCACAGCAATCTTAGCCATCTGATAGAAACCCACACTGAAATACATGTGAAACACATTAAAAACAAAACTTTATACCCGGTGTGATTCTGATAAGGATAATTTGCTTACCTGTTGTATTTCAAGCTGACATTAGCCAGACCGGTGGATAGAGACATAACAAATCCAAGAGTAAATAAAATAAATCCAGCTTGTTTTGATGGCGGAGCAGCTGGAAGTAAAGAAAAAGCTTTTAAAATGGCCATCAGCGACCAGCTTATTGCATAATGAATGAAACTAAGACATATGGGAAATTGGAATCCAATTCCTTGAAGCACCTGAAGAGAAGAACAGAAAAGAAAAAGTTAAACAGACATAATATGACTGGTTCTATTACAGTAAAAGTAACAAACAATTAGAGAAGGCTTTCAAAATTGTTAGAACACAAACCCATTTGTTCACGAAAATAATTCCAACAGCAACCACAAAGTTGAATGTAAGAGCAACTACGGGGTTGAGCAGACGTCTCTCTTGTCGCTTTGTGTTTCCAAGAAAGCAAAATCTGCTAAAAAACGAAGCCCGCAACTCTTCCAAAGCTCTGTCTAAATTGTTAACCGAATGAAACAGATGCATATATCAGATAATGCCAGAGTTAACACTTGTTGCACTTATTAATGCAATTTCCTGACCAAATTGAATGTTTAAAAGAGAAACAAGAACAAAGGCACTATTTTGCTGAAATTGAAACCAGGGCATTGTCGCATGCAACAATAAACTCAAGATCAACCACTTTATCCAAGAAATTTATATAAACTATAGCATAAAAACATACAGCTTACTGGACATTCAAAGCTTAAAAAAGGTCACGAGGCTAACCAGGCAAGAGCAAGGCTATAACTTTTGGTAACTGCCACTAATTTAACCAACCGCAAGGAATCAGAAGACCATTTTGGGAAAAACATAGTAATTGCCCGTTGAGAAAAGGGAATTAAAGAAACAAGAGCAATTAAAAGGTGTAATTTCGGAGGAAAAAAAAATAGAGAGAGAGAAAAACAGAGCCTTCAAAGTTTGAAGTGTCGATACTAAACACCACCCAAGAGCATCTCTTCAAAATCCAGAAAGAAAAAGAACAATACTTCCCAGATGCAAACTAGAGTAGTCAAACATACCCAAGAATAAAAACTGAAATAAACAAGAACTCTGAAACTCGAACAGAAATGGGTGATTTAGAAGCAAAGTAATAAGCATAAAGTAGCAAACCTGTTTCACCGGCATCACTATCCTTGCGCTTGAGCATCTTCCTCACATCTTTCTTCACCAAGAAGTTCAAAATCTCACGACTACACAACATAGCTCCCACACACACTCTCTCGCTCAACTCTACGTGGGTCTCACTAGAACAGTAGCTGTACAACAACAATTACTAGAAGGAACAAAGACCCACTTCGAAATTTCAGTACTTTTCCAGTTACGAAGTAAATAAAGACGTTGGTACAGTGAGACGAATAGGAAGACAAAAACGTTGAGGCAGGAACCCAATCAGTCCCAAATAGTGAAAGATGGAGACTTTGGGACGCCTCGAGTAAATCTAGCGTTGATAGCGCAAAAAATTTACAATTTTTTATGTAAACTTCTAGTGAGAAACCTCAAAGCTGTCAGAGTCAGACAAAGAAATAGGCAATCACGGTCATAGTCTCCTTCACCGACCAAACAGTTAAAACAAACACGAAAAGGTTGTTTGGGTGTTTGTGTCCATCCCGTTTGTGTCTCGTAACCAAATTTATAAACATAATTTGCAACTGCTATTTCTCTATGGATTCTCTTATCAAAACAGAAGATTATATAGACGTGTGCGTGTGCTCTTTATGTTGTTTTAGGATTCTTTAACTGAACCTGATAATGTTTGAGACAATAGAACAAACTGAGGAGGGAATGTGATGCGATTTTCTTGTTGTCCCCGAAATCTTATTGAAATGGTTAATGTCACTGTCAATAATTGAGTTTTCTGTGGTGATGTTAGGAGTCAGTGTTTGTTTGAATGACCAATTTTCCATTATGTTTTGGACTTTTTATCTATTCGGCATACGGATTGTTGCATGCAACAGTTAGTGTATATCTTCATTATGTTTAAAATGTGCGTCCTCTAAAGTGTAGTGACCCATGACAGCCTGTTCTTTCAAGGAATAACATAATTAAGGAATGCGAAAGAGAGACACGATTAGATCAGAACTCCTTTAAGAGCATTTGCAATTATGAGACTTTTAACTTATTAATCACTTTTTGATAATTTATCATATATATTTTAACTTTTATAATATTATATATGGCAACTTAAATAATGATAAATATTGGAGTATCCTAATTGGCAATAGAAGTTTTCGAAAAAAGTTATAAATTACATTTAAAAACATGTTTAAATATTGTAAAACGCCTAAAATGTAAATTATGCCATTAACAATGTTTTTTTTTTACAATCAAAGTATCAAAAAGTACTCCTTTTATCACAAAAGCTCGCACTAAACAGTAAATAGCTGATCACAAGATGCGTTATATTTTCGTAAGTGGGATCAAACCCCACCGCATGGTTAAGAGGTGTCAACCCTACATTGTAGTTTATCTCCTTCAAAGAGTGTCAAATAGATGTATGCCAACAAAAGGTGCAAATAATATATAGTACAAAAATACAGATTCACACGTCTAGAATTAATCATCACATGAGTGGACTATATTTATTGAGATCTATCATGTTCAGGCTCAAAGACAATTGCTGACGTTAGTGGATCGCAACGATGACTTTTATAACGACAGATAACCTACTTCAAAGTACGTTTATTCAGATTTATACATGTCTGGGGACCCTTGCCGTTTCTAGTACCTTGTCGACTAAATCCTAGCACTTAAAAATGGTCACGTCGACGTCGCCCTTCTACACAATTTGCATCACATACTGCTTTACCTCCAAATCTACGCAGCTGTGTTCATATTCATCAAAGCAACCCTACCTCCCTCTGCCTCTCCCTCTTAAAACCAGATGATGGGTTGAAGGCTTGTGCATAGTTTAGAGGAAATTGGAACATTTCAGTTGCAAACTTTTTTACATGTGAAGTCACACTTCTCTTGTAACATGAATCCTCCTGTGATGAGTTCTGATTCTTCTAATGTTCATGATTGGAGGTAGATAAAATGGGTAAAGACACAGGCAATTGCAGATGGCAACATCTCAATGTTGATAAAGACCGGTGCTTGTGGGTCACATGATGGTAGTTTAACTTGGGACCATTTCATTCGGGTAAGCAAGGCAAAAAGGCACATGATTGCCTACTTGCGGACTGGGTGACGGTAGACAAAATCCAGCCCAAACCTAGCCCATTCCCATCAACAATTCTTCTTCTATTGCATTCCATTTTCCAACTTCTTCACAGTTTTTCATTAGCCACACAACAATAGAGCTAGAGTAAGTCACTATTGACATGCATAATGAGGTGGATATCCATAAGTTGCAGTTGCATCAATCAACGGTGAACCTTACTCTTTAATCGTCCCAAATATTATTGCAGCAATCTTTGAGAATGGATGGGGGAGAGTTTTAGAGGACTTTGGTCCGTTAGTTTCCCACGTAATTGGAGGAAAAATAATAGATTGGAACAAGTCTATGTAAGTAAAGGCACAAAAGAGACATAAAGCAGTCCCATATCAACAACAATTGCTGAACAAGTCTATGTAAGCAAAGGCACAGAAGAGACATAAAGCAGCCCCATATCAACAACACTTGCTGAATATCAACTTTTGGATTATGTAAGAGTAAAATTTCGTCAACTAACAATTTTGTCATGAACAACAATTGCAAGAATATGATGACAAACTATCTAAATATCAACTTTGCGTTGTGTAGAGATAAATTTTCACCAACTAAAAACCCATTCAATTTGCAAAAACTATTCTCCCTTCATGTTTCTGATGGGGCAAAGAAACCCCTTTAGAGAATGACATAAAGAAACATAAATTAAATCAACAACCATATTCTCCTGTAGTCACAACTGATTACCATTATAAATTGCCAAACATGGATGACCACATTATTCACACAGATTTGTGGAGAAAGAGCAAAATAGGCAGCATTTTCCATTGCATTAGGGCATTCACTTCTAACAAATGTTACATATGCCTTTACTAATATATAGCAAGTTAGGAAACATGTTGAATAAGATTTCTTAGAAGCTTTGCCATCTATTTTCAAAGGATTATGTTACAAATGGCACGGGAAGAACCGTCATAATTCTAAAGCTCATGATAGTAATGGCACAAACGTCATTGCCCCATGACCTACTTGTATCTTAACAAGATCAGACAAAACAGACGCTAAAGATATGAAAAATAAATCACTTACCCATACAGTATTTCTTATCAAGTATAAGGTCGATGAGAAAGAAGCAAAAATCGTGAAGCCATTAGTAAAGGAAGCAGTGGTTACTAACAGGAGTGACGATACTAAGTTCTTTAGGCAAGGTCAATCCTCTAATATCAGCAACTAAGAAGACTATTTTAGGCGACACTAGTGCATATACACTCCTCTAAATTAGTGCGTAGCTTCTACTCAAAACTCAAAACAATGAATTGAGAAGAAACTATTTTTCCAATTATCTAATATCTAATTAGATCTCTCATCTTTCATTACCCTTTGAAGCAAGTCTAATCATTCAGACTGTTGATGTTTACAGATACTCAAAATTAGATATTTGCAACTTTCTAGATGCTACAAAGAAGCTTTAAGGCTCACGCCAAACCTGAAACCAAGTTAACAGACACACACTTAAGAATTCAGAATCTCAGAAGCCATAAAAGGCCAATACTTTCATGTCATGATATGAGCACATTGAACAATCTCATTAAAAAGCCATAATTTCTACATTTCCAGTCTATCTTAAAAACGACTAAATCGACAAAATCTTTCAATCCACGAGCAGTCTAACATAAGCGATGCGTAAACTCATCACGAATTGAAAACCCTCATCTAAGATAACCAGGAATCTTGATGCGAATGAAAAGCATACTCATAATGTAAGCGATCACTACCGACGAAATCCCTGCCGTCGCGTACGATACCTTCACGCTCTTCGCTCGATTCTTGTCGAGCGCGAGATCGAGTAGAACAATCCCGATTCCGCCGAGTACGAACATGAACCCTGACGAGAGACCCTCAATGATGTATTGGCCGTTGACGCGGCCGGGTAGGAACACGACGGGCCGGATGGAGCCAGTAGCAGGATCCTGCGTGGATCCGATGCCCGGCGGCTCGACGATAACATCGTAGACGAATCCAGAGACGACCATGAAGTATGTGAGCAGGATTAGGGCGTAGACGGTCATTGGAGAGGGGAGGGTGAGGGAGGGGAGTTTAAGGCGGAGGCGCGGAGGCCGGAGCAAGGAGAACGGAAGGATTCTGATGATGTGGAAGATCGGGTCTAGGGTGGTCGCCAGCGAGTCTGATTGGGCGGTGAACGACGTAGCTTGGGTGTCGTTTTTGGGTGCCATCGTTTGTTGATCGGAGAAGAACGTGCGGGTCTTTGATCCAAACAGTAATTTTACTGAAAGTGGAGGGTTTTGTAGATCATCCGTTTGGCTACTTGAATGAGATTGTTTGCGCGTTGGAATTAGAATGCTCCTATCCCAGTTTAAGGCCTGGCCCAAGTATAATGAACTAGACCTTAGAAGCAATTTCTTGAGCTATCTTGGGCCTCTTGGCCTAAGTAGTAAGAATACAGCTTTCCTGATTATCTTCATATTATTTTATTCCAATCCTAAATATAAATCATAATCCATAAAAATTCTAGATAAAAGAACGATTAGTTCTGTGATTAATTCAACTGAACCATACTGTTAATATTAAAAATAAATAATTAAAATTAAATAAAACTCTTTCCATTTATTAAATAGACCTAATTACACTTCAAATCAAACTCTTCATTGCCTACTAATTGAGTAATTGTAAATGGCAAATATTTATTTAAACATATGTATACAAATCTAAATTTCTTTCCTAAGTTTGAAATGATTATGTAAAAATATAAGAGTATAGCTAATTAAATTTTTACTAAAAAATATTGTTTAATGCTTAGGATTAAAATATACAAGAGTAATATAGTTTAATATAATTTAATTAGTTAGGTCATATTTAAAAATTAACTTATATGTCATATTAGTAATATTTAATTAATCATGTGTGATATTTATAACACGTATGTTTATATTTTTTTAAAACGGAAGTTAAAATAAATTTTTGAAAAATTGGAAATTATTTAAATTACTTATATGGTTTTCTTCCTTTTTTTAACAATTATCTCTTCCCTGTAATACAAAGAAATAATTTGAAAACGTGCAACATGACCGCCCAAAATGCTAGTAAATGGATAAGATACCATTCCACGTAAAATCGATGGCTACAAAATTCAGACCAGACCATCTGTTACACTTCAAGTAGCACTCAGTGCAGTGGATTACCGACCAACCATGAGATCTTCGACTTAGTAGCTGTGAAATAATTAAAGTTCAAAATCAATTTAAATTCTGCGGTCCACCGTCCTTCAGTCTTAGTCATTGAAAAGCTGATCTGTCTTTGACTAGCATCGGAGTTAACGGAGCTGTTTCTCTCCAATGTAACTTCCAGAGGATGTATAAGGGGACTCGGTTCCCGCGGCTCGATTTGTAATTTTGTTTTTTCATTTCCCTTTATATATATATAAAAAAAAGAAACAGCAAGAAGGTCCACGGAAGAAAAAGACTTAATGTGGTTCGACTTTTGAAAAGTCAATAATTATTTTTCTACACCACAAATAAAAGATTTTTTTTAGCGTGGTTCGAGTTTTGAAAAGTCAATAATTATTTTTCTACACCACAAATAAAAGCTTTTTTTAATTAGTATTTGACTATAAAATTAAAAATACTTCTTTAATAGGTATAAATTTTTTAGCAGGTAAAGTACAACTTTTTAATAACATTTCATATTATTTAAAATCATATAATAATTAATATATCATGCTTTTCATATTGTTTAATATACTTTAAATAATTTTTATATGCATAAATAATTTTTATTATAAAATAAAATATAGTTAAAATTAAAAGTGCTTTTTATTTTTATGTTGCCAAACAGTCTATTATATGAGCTCTTTAAAAAAACTTTTTTTTCAAAAGACAGTCAAGCAGTCAACTGGCTTTTTAGAAAAGTTTTTCTTAGAAAATATCTACAGAAAAAAGCTCTACTAGTATAAGCTCAACCAAATAGAGGCTTAGATAATTTCAGAGATAGGGATTGGACACCAACCGTCCATGGAGAAGATTACAAACCAAGAACCCGTGACATTAGATCAACTGTTCCGAAATCGTTGTTCCTATGCTATTATACGATTAAAACGTCCACGTTTTAATAAATCTCAAAAATCTGGCTTTAAAGCCAAGCCAACTAATGCCCCCTCTCCCTTTTCATTTTGCTTCCCGCCTTCTCGTCATGCTCGATTTTAGTCATATTTGTTTAGATGTCTCCAAATAACTGAAATCTCATTTTGGTCTTTGTCCCAGGTAACTTCTTATCCTTAAAGTCTGCATCTTTGATCACTCTTTTTTGTTTTATTTTAATCCCCCTTCTGGGTTGTTGTTTCTCTTAGGCCTCTGTGATTTTTGAAATGATATTGATCATCGACAGTAGCAAGTAGTGGCCTTCACAAAGTGTGCGGGTGGTTAGCGCTTTGTTAAACCGCATCCCTCAATCCGCCATTGCAATCCACGACAAAATTTCTTTCCCCAATAAAATCTCTTTCCTTTCGCTTTCAAACTCTCTCCTTTAGCATTTTGTTTGAAGTTACCGAAACATCAATTCCCGTCCTAAGAAAATGATTATTGAAACCAACTAGCAAGTTAACGAATTTTAGTCTTCAATGAATTCTTTATTATACTCGTGGAGATAGAAAAAGGCCATGTTTTTGTAATTTAGAAGTGATTTTTATTTGAAAGGAATGATCTGGCAAGCAACTTTGTGACTTAGAAACAGAACTCAGTTATGTTTGTGTCTCATTAATGAAGTGTCTGACTTTGTACTTGTTTGCTTATACGTCTCTCTTTGCTTTAAGTTTTAATGTGTAATTGATGTAATAATTCTCTATTCTTCTTTTGTTTGATCAATTGGCAATATACTTCGTCTTGTAAAAATGGGAAAGAAAATAATAATGGTTCCAGCTAAGCCGTTCGAACTTATCCTCTGTCAGGTACGAGCTTGAGATTATCCGAGGTCTCTCTTCTCATCCTTTATGCGGGCATCTATGACTGTACCTCCTCAAGTACTGTTACATATAAATGGAACTATAAGCTTGTCAATAAAAGAAAAATGTTATGTAACTCGTTCTTGTATAGTAAGGGAAAGCCAAATACATAAGCTTAGGAGTATGGTGAATTTTGTTCCTTACGCTTGTTTTCAGAAAGTCCGAGGATTCATCCTCATATAGATGATGTAATCTTGGATATAGATTCCTATTTTCTAAACTGGGGTGAATAATCTATTCTATTTAGTTATCAATATGTTGTAGATTTTTTAAGGAAGTTTGTACAACATGGATTTCCTAAAGCATGATATAGGACTAAACCAACTTTTATGAGAGCAATGAATTAGTTAGTGCTTTAACTTATAGTGTACTTGTTTTGAATTTTGAAAATAAAGCAGAATCAAGATATGAATGTGTATGATCTTCCTAGATGTGTATGATCTTCCTTTGTTGTTTTACTTCTCTTTATCTCTCTATTTTTTAGCATATATACATACCGATTTCTTAATGTGTATTTCCCTTTTTTTGTCAGTGGATCACCATTCCATAAATATTACAGCAAAATGTCATATCTATCACAAGTTTTATTAATGAGGATGCACCATTTTTGAAATCCATCTTACCCAATTAATCAATACGAAGTCCACTATACTAATTTTTACAATAGAGATCAACTAAACGTTCAATATCTTGCAGCAACTTAACTTTCTAGAATTACCTGGCTTTGTTGCCTTCACTTTTAAAAAAAAGTTTAGGATTTTTTTAACATTACAAGCTGTCAAATTTATGGTTTTACATTAGCTGTCAAACGCTTCCTTGTCACATGCCAACCATCACAAATTGCTTGCAATATTGCTTACATCTTCAATTCCCTGTTTACTTGGTACTTCTTAACTTTTATAGTTTCTAAGTTCTACTTTCCAAGTCATATGTAATGTAGTAGATATTTCATTACACGCTTGGGACTTATTGATAAGATTTCAAAATAAGTTTTAGGGCCATTTTTGTTGTCATCTTATTCAAATAACATCCAACTTCTATTTTGGTGACCATGCAACTGGTTTGCTAATGTCATAGGCATTTGAAATGTGGAAAGGCAATTTGATAGAGAATCAACAACAAGATGTATGTATTCTCTCTAGTTCTCTCCGGAAAAAAAACGAAAGATCAACATTTAGAGAAACCTACTTCTTCAATTTTGTTTCCTTAAGAACCCTACTGTTAGACCCCTAAGTTCTGAAGCACTTCTCAGCTACCTTGATGAGGAGCCTTAGGCAAGAGGTTAGCTGGATTCACGCATGAGGGAGGCATGCGAAAATACTAAGGCAAATACGGGCGA
>JANITW010000008.1:1677134-1694174 GCA_027564335.1 Erythroxylum williamsii | reverse complement strand
GTGAGGAAATATTTGAGAGTGCTAGAGTACATTACAGTGGGTATTAGAGAGTTTGATAGAACTCTTGCAGGTGTTCTATAAACACCCAATCTCTTGTATTTTCTCCCTTCTTGATCCTAGTAATAATAGTCTGGTGTGTGAGTTTGACCCTTGTACGTAGATAGCTTTGTACTATCGAACCAAGTAAACTTTGAGCGTCTTCTTTACTTTGTTGCAATCTTCCATCTCTGCAAAATCAAACCCAAGCAAATTAGCATCAATTCAGAAAGTTATTATACAGAAATAACTCAAAGATTTCTAACACATTCAAAGCCTAATAATCCACATAAAATCATCGATGGCACAAAATTGCCAATCTCCATTAGGTTTCTGCATCAATATAACAAGTGATGACAACGGGCTATTACTTGGTATTATCAATCCATATTGCAAAAGTTCCCTAACTTTTTGTCTATGTCATTTTTCTAGAAGTAAAGATATCAATATGGTCTAACGCTCAGAGGCTTTGAATTTGGTTAAAGGAATTTGGTGATCATGTGGTCACTTTAAAGGAAGATTGTTGGGTTTTTTAAATATTTGTTGAAATTCAGCTACGAGTTGAGGTATGTCAGGAGAGTACGAGGTCAACTGGGATTTATTAATAGAGGGTAGAATCTGGAAGAGAAAGTCAGTACCTTATAGATAATTAACTTCTTTATTTGTTAGAGAATTCGGTGATCATGTGGTCGCTTTAGATGAAGATTGTTGGGTTTTTTAAATAGTTGTTGGAATTCAGTTACGAGTTGAGGTATGTCAGGAGAGTATGGGGTCGACTGGGATTTATTAATAAAGGGTAGAATATGGAAGAGAAAGTCAGTACCTTGTAGGTAATTAGCTTCTTTATTTGTTAAAGCTTCAATGTTATTGTGATAGGTTTAGCTTAAATGGTAATTGTGAATCCTTGACATTGTCCAACACAGTTTATTTTTTCCCGGTTGACGATTATAACTCAGAGAGTCTTACTTTAAAGTATTAGTAATCTACACTTGGTAAATATGACTTGATCTATGAAGTCGTGGGTACTGCCACCGTTTATAAGAACGATCACGTTCTTATTTGTCACCTTCCCTAATAAACGTATTGTTTAAGGGGTGATTAGTCCCTGCTACAACATAAAAGGAAATCATAAGAACTACTTCTTCACTTTGTGGTTCAAGTTCAACAAGGAATTCTTCCTCGGGGCGTGGTTGATGTGAATCCTCCATCATAAATAGTTGTGGACGTTTACATCGATAGCCTGAGGCAAACTTCTCATCACAATAGTAATATAAGCCCTTTTTATGAAACTCTTGAACCTCCTAATTCGTAATCTGACAAAGTTCTTCAATTAATCTAGTGATACTTATTGCTTCTACCAAGGTGTGAGGCTGTTTTATTTTTGCATCTAAGCGAGTATCATCACAAAATTCGGCAATAGAACAAACAATAAGAAAGGTTTCTGGTCAGCCATCAACTCTATAAGAAAGCTTTTCAAAAGCCTCTTCATAAGCTGCTACAGTTGTAGTTTGTCAAAGCTAAGTCAAAGCTTTTGATGGATCCTTATAATATATGGGTCCAAAGTGAAGGCGGATTGCTTTGATAAATTCATCCCAAGTGAGTGATCCATGGGATTTCGTCAGTTACCTGTGCCATTGTAAGGCGATGCCTTCTAGATGAAAGGAAGCCAACTGCAGTTGTTAATCAGAGGCAACATTCATAAACTGAAAATATTATTCTACCTTTTAAACCCAGCCAGATGAGTCCTCACCATTGAACTTTGGAAAGTGTAGCTTAAGCGATGGTGACAATGGTCATTTGGGTCATTAGATTGCTTAATTTTTGGAAAATTTGAAGATTCTCCAGGAAAGAATGCGTTGATTTTAGGATGAATATTGTGTGTGCTTTGCGAGACTTCTAAAGCTTGTAGCTCGGTTAACACTCGTTCTAGGATGACATTAACTTGGTCAAAGCTGGAGCTATGTCGAGCTAGGATTTTGCAAATCTTGTTGCGAAATTCTGCATTAGTTTTGCTGCGAGTATCTATGGTCGTAGCCGACTCTGACACCACTGATACAAGTAGAAATTTAAGAGAGAGAGACAAAGGGAATAAAAAGATTTCTAATACAAGTAGATTTTTGAGGGAGAGACGACAAAAGAACAAGAAGATTTTGAAAAGTTATTAGTCACGACTCTTTTCCTTTGAAAAGAGTATAATTTATATTGCTAAAGCATAACAACCGTATTAATTTAATTAATTAGTATTAAAAATATTTTTAAAAAATGTCACTACTAAAGAATGAGTTTCATTTCTCTACTAAATAGAGGATACGGAGGATTTCTCAAACATGAGATATCAAACTATTACATCTAAAATGATAATCAATAACCAATCACTAACTTTTTATTCCATACTCATTAACTCTTTCTTAAATTTATCAATCAAGCAGCTCTTGAGTTAACCTAAATCTTCAATATCTTATTTAAAATGTGTAATTAAAAAAGTTATAAACGATTGAAATACCATATATTATAATTTACAATGCATTACGAGTTTGAATGATATAAACATACTCGTTCCTAAGTTCTTGTACCATGCATGGAACGTAGAAAATGCTCAAAGCGCGAACAATCAAAAGAAAATTGACAAGAAAACTTCGTTCCAAATGTCAGTGAGTTGGGGCAAAAGAATATACGGCGATGTGGTCCAGCGTACAAATGCTTTAGAGTGTTACGTTTGAAGCGTTGATGCATGCATTCTTTGGGACCTGTTACGTCAGTCTGGTCTTCTAAGTCATAGGATGTGACTTGTCACGATTCAAAGTAAATGGAAATGACGCAAGATGCTAAGTTCACTGGATTTTACGAGCGATGTGGTCAAACTGTCAAAGGCACTAAAATTGGAACGATGTAGACGACGAGCGTTGCGTCAATGGATTAAATTAGTAGTCGTCGTCATTTTGAGTGATGTGATAAGGACATATGACAGGGCAGAAAGTTTATAAGTTTCCAAAAGAGTTGTAGACCAACAAATGTCTGAGGTGTTAATTTGCATTTAAAAGTTATTTTTTAATAACGAGAATTTTATATTGATGATTTTTGTTGTGCATGTTTTTGATAAATTCTCAAAGTAGTAATTCAGTGATTTTTTTAATAAATTAATAAATTGACTTTCTAGTTTATTTTTTTATTTTTTATTTTGATTTATTTTAATAACTCTTATTATTAAAAATTAACAAATTTATTAATAAGTTAATTCTATAAATTAATCAACTTTATAAATAAAATAATTTTCATTTAATAGTCTTCAAATTTTTTGATAAATAAGGACAGTCTTTTTTAATTATGTTTTAAATATTTAATTTTAGTCAATCATTAACAAATTTTATGACGATCTAATATCAATTAAATATTTTAAACCTTAAAAATCTTATATTGTCGGTTTCATTTTTAGATCAAATTTTCAAATATTGATAAATAATATTAAATTCTAAAATCGGGATGTCAGAGATAAGGAATGGTGTCATACTGTGGCAATGAATGATTTCTTATAAACTTTTAATCAGGTTTAAATTAAAAGAGAATGAAAGAATTTGAATTATAAATTTTTTACTAGGAGATAAAACATTAAAAAAGAATAAATTATGAGTTTCATATGAAAAATAAATATTAGAGTTTTATATATTAAAAAAATGAGAAAAAGACATTCAAAGTTGACTTTATTAAGTTAATAATTTCTATAGTATCGTCATTGATATGTGTGTGTATGCAGGAAAATAGAGTGTGAACACGAACTTGAGCACAAGTTGCCTTAGTAGGGTACGTGCTGTGTTGATCAATGTCATAAGGGGCATGACACTGACATGTTGCATATGTTTTGTGAAGCCAGTCTTTGAGCTGAAATTGAGACGTTATATTATACGAATTAGAACTTGCAAGACATGCAATTTTTTTAAAACGTAGTCTCAACCTTTTAGATAGATATTGAGTAAACTTTTGAATTGACACAATAGTCTGTAAATTATGTCAACTGGTATTTTACATCTAGCAAACTTTGACGACAAATTTAATCGAAAAAGCGTAAATAGGGAGAATAAAACATAAGACCTTTTGATCTTATACCTCCTACTTCACCGATTCAACCACCTCCTAAGAGGTCATGCAACCTACTAATCATCAGCAAGTTATTTTGATTAATTATTTTTAATTATAAATTATTTAATTTAAATTAATTTATTAATTTCGTTTGACTTGACTTAAAATTGTCATCTTTAACAATAATGATGTGTATATTTAAATAGTCCGAATACAAAAGCAGGTTAGTTTCTATAAGAGGTGATTTTCAGGCTGAGTTAGCGATAATTATTAACTTAAATTCGAAAACAAAAAATAATATTTTCAAAATATGATAAATGCAATATTAACTAAGAAAATTTAGATTTCACATTTTAGTGAAATTTTAATTAATTATTAATGGTGTTGATAATTTAATTAAATATAAATTTAATTTAATGCATCATTAATAAAATTTGAGAAACATCACACCCACATTAATATTTAATAGGGGAGTATCAAAAAAATCTCCAAACTTTAATGACTCGGAAATATGACTCCTTAACAACTGTTTCCACAGTTTTCTAGAATGGTAGGCTATTATCGGTAACTGTTTTTTGAAAAGAACGGGAGGTGTTTTTTTCCATTTTAATTATTTAAAAAAATATAAAAAAATCGTAATTTTTTAATTAAATTCAGGTTTAAACTACCTAAATATGAGCTTATTCAAAAACTAATAGTTACAGATCTTATGCGAGAACTAACCTTAAAAATTAGCTTGAAAAGTAAAAGAGTTCATAAGTTTATAAACCTCACATCAGTTTCTTTTATTACCAATATGGGACAATTAAATCGTAACATTATACTACGTTTTGTAGCCCTAGTACCGTCGGGCTAGTTGTACGCTATATCTTTTCTAATCCTAAGCGAACATTGCTATACTGGCGTTATCACTCACGTACTCATAGGCTGACTGTGCGCTAGAATTTTTCTAATTTCGGGTGAACACTACAATGTCAGTGTCACTATTCGTGAACGTGGCATGAGGACTTGAAAGAATTGTGTTAACTCCGATAACAATTGTAACAGGTCTTATGAGGTAATCAACCAAAAAACTAACTTGAAGAATGAAAGAGCTTATAAGCTTATATTCCTTATATCAGTTTCATTTATTACATATGGGACAATTAAACAATTAGACTAACCTTTTAAAATAAAGCAATATTATTTTGCTTAACATATTTAAATATTAAGTCAATTTAAACTGCCCATAAATTGGCCATAAAAAACAAAGTCAATAGGCTAGAGCTTGTCAACCCTCGTCTGACTTGCCAAATGACAAGGAAAACTGACGCTGGACATTTTATATCCTTATCCACACGTCATTTCAATTAATGGACCCCTTGTAGCTTAGGAGGTACTTGTTTGAGATTACCAAAAAAAGGGGTGTAAACGGGAAGGAGATCCTCTGTACTCCTACCCTATACCTACTCTGTCTCCTTTTGATCTTAACCATCCAATACATTGTATTGGATGGTTGAGATCAAAAAGAGACAGAGGGTATTGGGTAAAAAGAGATAGAGGATCTACTCCCGTATAAATATGAAATGAAAA
The DNA here is from genome assembly GCA_027564335.1 of Erythroxylum williamsii. Lineage (NCBI taxonomy): Eukaryota > Viridiplantae > Streptophyta > Magnoliopsida > Malpighiales > Erythroxylaceae > Erythroxylum > Erythroxylum williamsii. Next base: position 1,688,492 of record JANITW010000008.1, on the reverse strand, counting down.
TTGATATTTGATATGAGCCTATTATTGAAGATTTAAAAGTTTTATTTTGAGCAATCTTTCATTTTTCTTATAATCTAGAGGAATGAGAGAGAGGAATGGAGAGAATGGGAGTAAAGTTTTAATTTCAAAAATCAAATTTATGATGAAATCAATTAAATAATTAATTAAACTATAATTAATTAAAATATTGTAATTAATTAACATATAATTATTAATTAAAATATTGTAATTAATTAATTATAATATAATTAATTAAATTATTAATTAATTAATTAATTAAAATATAATTCATTCATTAATTAAAGTATTGTAATTAATTAAAATATAATCTATTTTGTAATTAATTAATTACAAAAAATTTTACAAACCAACCACTATTAATAATAATGGTAATCATTCATTTCCCCGAGACAACTATCATAATTATAATGATAGTATTCATTTTCATTCCTCACTATATTCATTCACATTCTTATTACCATTCTTTTGTGCTAACCAATCGTTCCCTTAATATATTATTATTATATTTATAACTTTAAAAAATTATTAATTATTTCATATATTTTTAATTTTGTAACACTTAGTTTAAAATTATCAATTTCCGATTTTAGTATTATAATGTTATTAGTACTATGTATAGAACAATAAAGATGACGTTTTAAAGTTCATGGTTAGATTTTTCGAGACACTATCGGGCCATGGGTCGAGCATGGTCCGACTCATGGCCCAACTGTTATTTCAAAAGCAATCATTTTTAACATTTTATTTTAAAAAATATATGGTCGGATTAGGCACGTGCCGGTCAGCTCGTGGTCGGGCCAACCTATCATGGCTCATTGGGCCACGAGCTGACCTGTCTCAGCTTGTTGAGCCACGAGCCTACTTGTCCCAACCCATTGGGCCACGGGCCACGGGCCACCTTAGCCAGCGATTGGGTCGGGCTTGATAGTTCTACTTAAATTTGTGACTTTATAATCATAAAATTGATAAAGTTGCTCATTTGTGACTATAAAGTCATAAATTCAAGTCATAGAAATAATTTTTTGCTAAAAAAAAAGAAGACTGCGTATATTATGATCATTTTCAGATCCTCGTAAAATAAGGAATCTTGTGTCTAAGTAGTAACTTTCGACTAGACAAATTTAATCTTATAAATTTATTTAAAAAATGTGGGTCTCCCACCCAAATAAGCATGATGGTATAGTTTAATCAAGAATATCAGCTATCATATTACATATGTATATTTAACTAATGACACGGCTTAATAAATTAATATTACCATACAAATTAATAACAAAATAAACATCTGAGTTCAAAATTTGTTTATTAATATTAATTACATTTTTATTGGTTCATCTCACTATAAATATGTTGATGCCGTCGGCCAGTGTATCCTAATCCAAAAATTAGTCCGGAGCAGTCTCATTTTGCCATAAAACTAACTCAGAACGTTGTAAAGAAAGGTCAGGTGGGCCAATTATGGAAGTCTCCAAATTGAGCTTTGGTTTTGGTGATTACATGGATGACGCAAGGTAGAAGATTATGGTAAGTCCACACGCAGAGCCCTCTTCGTAGACTAGACATGGAATTGGAACATTATTATTCCATCAGGAGGAACTTCCCCAATTTGAGTTTTCCTTTTGGTGATTACATGGATGACGCCAAGTAGGCAATTATGGTAAGTCCACACGCAGAGCACTTTTTAATAGACTTAACAATTTTAATTTATTCCGACCTAATTTAAACTCTTTTAACAATTTTAAATAAAATTGTTTGTAATTATAAAATTAAAGTAAATTCAAAAATAAATTTGAAAAGCCTATTTAAAAGTACAATTTAAACTCGTTGTTATGTTTACTCTTCGAATTTTTTTAATGTAAAATTGAGATACATGTTTTAAAAATTAAAAGAAATTAATATTTAATTTATTTATACATAGTGGTATTTTAATCGATCAATGGGAATTCGATCACCTCTGTCCAACTTTGACATTTCCGTTTTTGTTTTGTTTGTGTTTGCATAAAAATTTTCAGCTAGTTCCTTTCTTACAACTCGGAAATGATGACAAAAGTATGTATTTTACGTTCTAGATTTGTCATGGATCATGCTCGGATGTGACATTACGAACACTTATCCATGGACGTCCTACCACGTAGAGTTAAAAGATACGACGAATCAAATTTTATAATTTATTAAATTCAAAACAGGTGTACGGTGTACCGCTCGCACCTGAAAATAGATTTGTTTTTAGGAAAATTGAGACATTAATTGTGGTTAAGAAGAAAATGATAAAAATAGAGTTAGTTAGGACATTAACCGGAACCTAAGTGGGAAATAGGTTAGACGTATGCCCTCACGTTGATTGAGATTCTCACGAGATGAGTGTGTGATTATGTTGTAGGCGATGTTCTCGAGTCAAGATTAAGACTTTCAAACATGGAAAACACGGCCCAAAGTAACAGTACACTGAACTCTGTAAAAGTTTTCAATATTTCTGTCTTAATCGAGCCAATATTTAGTTTGAACGTATTAAAGAGAATTAGAAATATCAATAAAGACAAGTTAATTAGCTTTAATTCCCGGAGAGGAAAAACTATGCGAACGCTCATTTCGGAGCGGTCGGAGTTCCTATGATGGAGCAATTTGAGTGTTGAGGGATGGTGGAGGACTTCCACTGAAAGAAGAAAGAATTACTTCCTCCTATTTAAAATAAATATCGTTTGAGAGAAATATATATTTATTAAGAAAACTAGTGAAATGTTTGATATACTCTTAGTAATTGCATGTTGAATTATCTTAAAAATATAATCTGTATAATTAGGATGTGAGAAAAAATAAAGGGTAATTTTGGAAATAAATATATAAACATGCATGAAAAATCGTAAACGACACTTATTTTGAATAATTAAAATCTCTTTATAAAAAGATAATTAAAATCCCTTTATAAAAAAAAGAATAATTAAAATCCCTTTAAAAAGACACTTATTTTGAATAGGAGGGAGTAGCAAATAGTAATTAATAAGTGGATTCATTAATTGGTGTCTGGAATTATGAGTTCTCCCATAATGACTTAACTGAATGTAGTTAATTAACTTTGAGTTTATGGTCGGTAGAAAATGTAAAGATTTACCTGTATAGAGTCAATTGGTTAAATTGAGGTCAAGGGGAAATCGAGTAAGCGCAAGTAAAAAATAGTTTGAAATTTGACCTAAATAGTTCAATCTTTTATTATTTTAAATAAAAATTTTACAATAATATAATTTTCATAATTTAAGTTGCATTTTAAGAGAGTCAAATTAAATTGAAGTGAATTAATTACAGTTTCAACTTGTTATTATACTTAATTATTAACTAATTAAACAATTTATTTTTAAAATGTAACTTAAAAAACGTAAGTTTTTTTTTAAAGAAAATTTTGAATTAGTAAATAATGTAGTTACAAAATATCAGATGTCCTAATAACAGATAAAAGAACCGATAACTTTATTGGTTGATCTTATTAATAAGGGTTAATGGCCAGGTGGTGTATGGTTCTGCAGGAATAAGAATTCCTCAATTCCTCTAGTTATTTTAGAGACAACTGTTCCTACCATTTGGCTATTAATCGTAAATCTTCTCGCATTTCTTTATTTCCAGTTGGACTAAATTGTCAGATTCATAGGGGTCGTCCTAGCGCCCTTAAAGGGGTCCACCTCCTCCTATGGCATGCGGTTACTACTCCTAAGAACTGCGGTGGTTTAGGTGTGAGGCAAGCTCGTGATTCGAATACCGCTCTTCTCGGCAAGATGTGCTGGGACATTTATATGGCACGTGATAGCCTTTGGGTGCAAGTCCTTCGGTCCCGGTATCTCTCTGGTCAGAACATCATGTCTCATCATCCTCCTCCGTCAGCTTCAACGACTTGGAAAGGCCTCATGAAGGCTCTGGCTCTCCTCAAAGATGGGTTTGGTTGGCGCATCGAAGATGGGGCTAGCGTTAATTTCTGGCAGGACCGTTGGCTTTTTGATGGCCCACTTGCTTCTGTAGTCCGTCACGTCCCGGCTCATCTCTTTGATCTTAGAGTGGCTGATCTATTGTCTCCATTGTCTTGCTGGAATTTGTCTCCCATCGAGGGATTTGTTCCCTCTGACTATTGTCACCGCATCTTGGCCACACCTCGCCCGCTCTCCACTCCCGGCCCGGATTGCCTTATCTGGTTTGGTAGCCCTATCGGGGTGTATACCGCTCGGGGAGGGTATGATTTCCTCACATCTGTCCCGTCTTTGGATGGGCCCACAGGCTGGAAGTGGATTTGGTCGCTCCAAGCTGCTCAGAAACATAAAGTATTCTTATGGTTAGCTGCCTGGGAGAGGCTCCTCACCAACGACCTGCGTTATTCACGAGGTTTGTGTTCTTCCCCGTTATGTGGGCGGTGCGGAGCCCATCGGGAAACCGTGCTCCACTTACTTCGGGATTGCCCTTATGCCAAGTGTGTCTGGGACACTGCTCGCGTTTCTTCGCCAGCTGCCTTTTACCGAGAGCCTCACACGTATAGGTGGCTACTTCTTAACTGTGTCCCACAAGATAGGGATGTGTACCGCTCCTGGCGCTTCATCAATACGTGTTGGATCATCTGGCGATCCCGCAATCAATTCGTCTTTGAGGGTACATCGCCCTCATGTCTGGAGCAACTCCACCAAGTCCATTTGTTAGTTCAGGACTCGGTGGCTGCCTTTGGTGTGCGACCTCGCGGGCTGCCCTACCATCAGGGCCTGACTCTGGTTTCTTGGGCCCCTCATCCTGCCAACTGGTTGAAGCTTAACGTCGACGGTAGTGTCCTGTGTAATTCTGGCCAGGCAGGGATTGGTGAGTTGCTTAGGGATAGTTATGGTAACTGGGTGGCTAGTTTCCCTTGCTTCGTCGGGATCACCACTATATTGGTAGCCGAACTCATGGCCCTCCGCTTCAGTCTCGCCTTTGCCAGAAACTTTCCGTGTCCTAGCCTGGTCGTGGAGTCTGACTCTCTGGAAGTGCTCCATTGCTTAGCCTCCACCCCGGATGTCCTCGCCTTTCATCCTCTTGCCAGCTTGATCTCGGACACGCGTTCTCACCTCGGCGACCTCCCGAGTTTTACTTTAACCCATGTTTTCCGTGAAGGTAACCAGTATGCTGACTTCTTAGCTCGTCTGGGCTCGAGTACGGTACGCGGCGAGTGTGTGTGGCCTACTCCCTAGTCGGACATGCTTTATTTGTTACGCGCTGATGCGCACGAGATCGCCTTTATTCGTCCTTAACTTCTATTTTGCCTCTGATGTACCAAAAAAAAGTTATGATAAATGTCCCTCTTTCGGCTTTTGGGATATATGATCCCCTAGATGGTAGAAATTAGTGAGTTTTCAGAACTATTCTAGCCACAAAAGGATTTAACCATTTCCTAAATCAAGGTAGCAGTCAAACAAAGAAGAAGAGATGGTTCCTTGATTCATCATGCGTTAAAAAGAGTGGACAAGATCTATTAAGATCAATGTAGGATAACCGATTCGCAATGCTAAGCTTGTTTTTCACTCTCAACCAAAGGAGGAAGGATAAGCAACCGGTATGGATCCGATGGCTCCATTCTTACTTCCTTAAAGGCAAGTGTACCTAAGAAATTAATGTAAATCATTTTCATTCTTATTTTTTGAACCAACTGATTCTTGTAAAGAATTTAGTACAGTATGATGTCTCTTGTGTAATCGAGAATGGGAAAAAATCTCATTTTGGTTTGACCCATGATTCTTTATTTCAACTTCAAAATACTAATCCTAACCTCCTACCTTTTCCCACCTCTACCAAACTGAGCTCTTTCATTAGGGGGACTCCTGCATTTTCCTGATTGCCTCAAATACCTACAGCCTCATTATCCCCCTTCAAATAACCCAGATCTTTATTTCTGAATCATCCTTTGAATCAGTTGAAAAACAAACTCATTACTAAACTGCTACGGGTGAAGACACCTGGCATCTCTTGGAGCAGTATCGTTTGTATAGAAACCTCCCTCCTAAAAAAATATGTAAGTTGATATTGGATCGACTTTGATACCAACCGAAGGACCCCAAAGGGTACACAGGAAAAATATGACAACTAACTAGCTAAAACAACACCTTTGAGTAGACTATCGGCTAACCAAAATCAAATTGTAGGCTATTGTAGTATAAGGTAAACTATTGTGGAACAACATGGGAACCTTGTGACTATCGGTAAGTTCCAGGTATGACGGCCGAGACACAAAGCCCTTTTCTTTATGGGCACACAACTCTCAGCCTTCCTTTTAGGAGCCTTATACTCTCACAACACATTTTGTCCTTTGAAACAATAGCTGCAACAGTACCTACACTCTTTCTCTGTTAAACTCTAATCTCACAACAGAATTGTTTTATGCAGTCATAGACTATCTTAGACTTTTTGATACACAAGATCCTTAGAAGAGACGCGTGTAGAGCATACTTGTCTCTGTATAATGACAGATAGTAAAATTACTTAAGACTTAAGCTTTCAGGAGAGGGAGAACGTAGAGAGAATGGAAAACACACAAACTAATATTAATTGAGAATAAAACTTTTTCAATCTCATTATCTGACATACCGCTCATCATCATTGTCACTATCTGACTCAAGGTTGAGACAGACTTCACAGTCAGGTTCACACATAGATGAGTTAACATTTCATACAAATTGTCCATGATGATGGCTTGCATAAACTGATCTCCATTAGATTTAAAATAATGGATAGGAGGGCTAGATATACTTTCCATGTGAGAAAATACAGGTTGAATCAACAATATAGCACTGGATGTAGAAGGTCCAGATGGATCTTCATTGGACTTTGCATAGATGGACTTTATCGTTCCATCTTTTAATGTCTTCATAATAAGAGGAGTTGTTGTATGAAAAGAGTGTCAATGAGACACATAGAACACCTTTTGGTAATTGGTGATCCATTCAGTAGGCATCAACTTTTCAAGCTCCACAATTGGTAATTGCTTCGAGATTTGGATGATAGTAGTCTGATCATTAGAATGATTAACAACCATATAAAGAGCATCCGAAGTAGAATTTGGAAAGTTAAGGTCCAAAGCATGATTCTGTAGACGATAGATCATCTAGTGATATAAGGTATCAATGATGGTTATAGGATCTTGATATGCTTCAGTGATATGAATCTGAACTTGCAACCTTCCAGGCAAAATGGAATCATCCAACCTGATGTTGAAATCAGGAGCTATTGTTAGAATGACATTTCCATTATTGAGAGTAGTCAACAGTACCAATCAAAGCATTTTGGTATGTTTTGTAGGCAGTGTCTAAAAGAGATATCCCGGTTGTAGCAGTTATTCCCTTTCTTCCATGAAGTGTGAGAACAAGGCGTATAACTCCTACATGAAGATGTGTATGATTGTGTTCTCTCTCCAGTGAGAGATTAACTCTTTTGGGATCTCAAGCTTTATGTATTATTCTGCTGTAGTATATCTAAGACCACACTGTTCTAATATGAAACTCTAGATTATTTCTTTGTGTTTTGGTTAGATGTAGACAAAATAGTACGTATACTTCTTGTCAAAGAATGATCACAAGAATAGATACTATAAGGACTCAACAAAAGTAAAGAAGAATTGTAAACACGATTTTATACATGAACATGGGTAATTTCAACGGGATTTTCAATATGATTAGATAAAACATGCTTAACACTAGAGGTATACTAGACATAGACAAAGTTGAAGACAAATGAATATGGTCATTTGGTAGTATTTCCATTACTATTAGGCTCTCTCCTTACTCACTCTTACCAAGAGACAATGTTACTACTGGCCAAGACATGAAAGATTGCTTCGATACCAATCGGGGGACACTGAAGGGCACACAAGGAAAATACAACAACCAACTAGCTAAAACAACACCTTTAAGCAGACCATAGACTAACCAAAGTCAGATTGTAGGCTACTATAGTGTCTGGTAGACTATTGTGCAATAACGTGGGAACTTTATGACTAATGGTAAGTTCTAGGTATGATGGCCGAGACACGAAGCCCTTCTCTACACAGGCACACAACTCTCAGCTTTCCTCTTAGGAACCTTACACTCTCACAACAATTTTTTCCTTTTGAAATAGTAGTCACAACAATACCTACACTCTTTCCTGTTAAACTCTAATCTCACAGCGGAATTGTTTTGTGAAATAACCATAGAACATTGTTGTTTCTATTGATCTAGTGGTTGAATCCACTCAAGAAATGTCCATAACATAGACCTTTTAGCCTAGGTTCACTCAAGAAGAGATCTAGGTTTGAATCTTTCTATAGGTAGACCACTAGATTTGCTAGAATCATCTAGATCTGAATCATCCTTGTGTCGATGATATTGTTGAGAAAGCATACAACAAGTTTTAGACTTTTTCTTCCTTTATCTATGACTACATCAAACAATTCTGCTGTGAGATTAGAGTTTAATGGGGAAAGAATATAAGTATTGTTGCGACTATTGTTTCAAAGGGGAAAAGGTGTTGTGAGAGTGTAAGGCTTCTAATAGGAAAGATGAGAGTTGTGTGTCCATGGAGAGAAGGGCTTTGTGTCTCGACCATCATACCTGGAGCTTACCGATAGTCATAAGGTTCCCATATTGTTCTAAAATAGTCTACCAGACACTACGGTAGCTTACAATCCAACTTTGCTTAGTCAATGGTCTGCTAAAAGGGGTTGTTTTAGCTATTTGGTTGTCGTACTATCCTTATGTGCCCTTCAGGGTCCCCCAAGTCGTATCAGAGCCATCTTTTGCGTTTTGATTGGTGGTAACATTGTCTCTTGATAAAAATGAGTATGGAGAGAGCCCAATAATTATGGAAACACTACCAAATGATCATGTTCATTTGTCTTCAACTTTGTCTATATCTAGTCTACCTTCTAGTGTTAAGTATATTTTATCTAATCGTATTAAAGATCTTGTTGAAATTACCCGTATTCCTGTAGAAAATTGTGTTTGTGAGTCTTCTTTACCTTTGTTGAGTCCTTATAGTATCTATTCTCATTATCGTTCTTGGACAATAAGTATATGTACTATTCTGTCTACATCTAGACCAAAACTTAAAGAAATAATCCAGAGTTTCAGATTAGAACAATGCGGCCTTTGATCTATTATAGCATAGTAGTACGTAAAGCCTAAGATCCCAAAAGAGCTTATCTCTCTCTGGACAGAACATGATCATACACATCTTCATATAGGAGCTATACGCCTTGTTTTCACACTTCATGGAAGAAAGAGAATACTTGTTATAGCCAGGATATCTCCTCTAGACACTGCCTACACAACATACCAAAATCCTTTGATTGGTACATTGTTGACTACTTTTAACAATGGAAGTGTCATTCTGACAATAGTACCTGATTTCAACATCTACTTGGATGATCTTACTTTGTCTGAAAGGCTACAAATTCAAATTCATATCACTAGAGCAGATCAAGATCCTACAGCCATCATGGCTACCTTACATTACCAAATGATCTATCGTTTGCAGAATCATGCTTTGGACCTCAACTTTCTAAATTCTACTTCGGATGCTATCTATATGGTTGCTGATCGTTCTAATGTTCAAACTACTATCATCCAAATCCCGAAACAATTACCAGTGATTACCAAAAAGTGTTCCATGCACCCCATCGACACTCTTTTCATATAACAACTCCTCTGATTTAAAGACATTTAAAGATGGAAAAGTGAAGTCCATCTATGCAAAGCCCAATGAAGATCCATCTGGACTTTCTACTTCCAGTGCTATATTTCTGATTCAACCCTTATTTTCTCATACGGAAGGTAAATCTAGCCCTCTTATCCATTATTTTAAATCTAATGGAGATCTAGTCTATGTAAGCCATCATCGTGAACATGTTGTATGGGATGTTGACCCATCTATGTGCAAACTTGACAGTGAAGTCTATCTCAACCTTGAGTCAGATTGTAACATCCCGTTACTGTTAGTAAGGGTATTCTGGTAACTGGGTCATACTGATAGGATTCACTGTACATACTGACTGAGCATGCTACTGACCTCTGATCGTAAGAGGAACATATTTCTTGCATATGCATTTATTTATTCATAGGTACATGCATTCATGATTTTTCGGTATTAATTGTAAATTGGAACTGACTGAATTGACTGGATTGTGAACTGAGGATTGACTAGACTGACTGGATTGAGATTTAATTGAGAAATTAGAGTTATTGGGTTCAATTGACTGATCTAATATTGATTACGAGTGACTGGTAAATTATAGTGGTTTATAGGAAATTTTCGGGTAATTCGGAAAAAAAAGCCCGGACCATAAATTTTTGGGTGACTGACTGATTGACCGTATATTACTGAAAGAACCGTCCAATGGCAATGGAAAAATTAGAATTTTACTGATAGGAAATAAATATGTTGAGCCATTGAAATTTAGAGATTGAAATTTGGACTGAATTGGAGACTTAAGTCTATAAATACTAGGGTTAGAAATTTGGGGGAAAAGTTTGCAAGGCATTGCGAGTCCCTCTTCTTCCCTCTCTACGATGACTTCGACTTTCTCCCAACGGTGAGATCCTTTGATTCTTACCTTTTGGTTTCTTCCTAGTATGCTAGGCTAACTTGTTTACTGTATCTGATGAAGGATTGAGAGGCTTTAGAGAGGAGTAAGCGTTGATTTGGAGGATTTTAGGGTTTCAGTGGATTTGAGGAATCGATCTGTGTTTTGGTAAGTTTTATGGCATTAATGTTGATATTTACGGTTCCTACTGTATTTATGGCATTATTAGGGTTGATTGGTGGTAGTTTAGTGTATTAATGGTGGTTTTTAGAAAGAGGAACGATCGGAGAAGACGGTGAGGTTCGTCGCACGTTGCGACCTGCACGACGCGGCGAGCTAGCGTGGGACGCCGCGACGAGCTATCCTTGGCTCGCGGCGCGCCAAGGACGCGTTGTTCGCCGCGACGAGCAATGCTCACGCCGCGGCGAGCGGGCCTTTCTGCGCCGCGGGGAGAGGCGCAAGGCCGCGGCGAAGGGGACTGTTCCATTGGATGAATTTTGACTTATTAGGCATAATTTTTGATGTAGACCCCCGATTGAGGTGATTCTATATTCGTTACGGACTAGAGAACGAGGTCTACAACTGAGGATAATTATGGGAGTTAGAATTGATTTAATTGGTAATGAATTATAGAGATTAAGATCAATCATGATTCATAGTGTGACCTAAATGTCAAATTGAGACTATTGGAGTTTTGATTGGGAATTTCAATTGAGGTTTTGACCCGATAAATAGGAAATTGCTATAGGGGATTCGAATTGAGGAAAATTGACTGGATTTTAGGA
>JANITW010000008.1:1664168-1677034 GCA_027564335.1 Erythroxylum williamsii | reverse complement strand
ATGCTTGTATCAGTTTCCTTTTTGGTTTTGTTAGGAGACTGATAGACTTGTCTATTCTGACATTGGATGACTGTACCGGATGATTATTATTTTGGATGTAAATTTACTGATTTTTGATATATATATTGTGATTTAATTACTGCGATGCCATATGGATTATTAGCGAAATTTTCTGGAAGTGAACCTTTATCGTGGGATACGTGTCAGAGCGACCTTCGGGTTTCCCTATGTGTACCCTACGATGAGGGGGCGCTACACAGATAATGATGATGATGATGATGATAATGAGTAGTATGCGAGGTGATGAAGGAGGAAGAATAAGTCTAGAACTTGTTGTATGCCTTCTTAACAATATCATCTATATAAGGATGATTTAGATCTAGATAATTCCAACAAATCTAGTGGTATACCCATAGAAAGATTGAGACCTAGATCTTTTCGTGAGTTGCTGAAATCTTCTACCTGTAAACCTAAGCCAACAATTCTTGTCATTACTCCTACTCCTATACCTTTTATGATGGGTAAGCCATAAGATGAGGAGTTTCCTTCTATACACAAGAGTATAGATGAAACAACTAGGGTTATCTCTATCCCTTATATTCGAGCCACAGGAATCACTTCACAAGGAACACTTGTCTCAAATCTTTCTAATGAAGTTCTTAACTAGCAGGCATCAAATGCAGTAGCATAGAAAAAAGTCTTTAAAAGAATTAATTTCAAGTTAGATGGAATCAGTCAACAAACTCATACTACTCAACAAAAAGTTGACGTTGTCTCTAAGTAAATCCAACAACTGTATCACTCATAGAAAGCTCAAATCTAGCAACTTGATGCTAATCTTCGACATTACATTGTTAAATAGTATTTTGGACCTGACTTTGACATCAAAATTAGAGAACATAGGAAGATACAAGGAATTTTGCAATGCATGGAAGCTGATATGCAATCTACAAAGTCTAAGGCTATATATGGCTCATCCTCTTTAGTATTTCCAACTATACAACCAGTATACACTCCTCCTCAGTATCGGACCTATCCAGAAGAAGCTGATTATTCAAAGGTCTTCAAGTTCAACTATCCTTTGATTAGAAAGCATATCCATCCTTAGGCAGCTCAAGCAAAACCTAAAAGATCAAAGCCCAAACGAAAGCCTAAACAAGTTCCTGAGCCATCACCTTCATATACTAAACCTGAACCAGTTAATCAGTGGAGTAAACCACTACAGATTCATATTCCTCCCACTTCGCCATTGAAGTCTCAACCTTCCATCTCTACTGGAAGGATAAAGTGCCTCTGACATAGGTCATAGCAACTATTGCACCTACACCTACTGCAGAAGGTTCTTTTGCTCAATTAGATAATTTAGAAGCTTGTTCTGAAGCCTTTGTTCTAACATCTGAAGTCTTTGCAACAATTTCTAAGTAATTATCTAAATAGATCTTTGAATCGTCTTCTGATTCCTCAGCCCAACTAGCTGATCTATCAGACTCAACCCAAGTTCTGATGACTATGCCTGAACCTACTACAACTGAACCAGAGATAAGTGAAGCAAAATCCACAGATAATAAACTTTTCAGACCTACATTAGCACCATAAGCAACATCAGCTCAACTAACTGCATAGACCAAGCTGACTTTAGGACCTTGGTTTACTTTTGACGATCTTCTCCCAAAGAAATGGAGAGATCATTTGCATGAATTCGATGCATGGATAAATCTACAAATGACTTGATCAAATAATCCTTTACAAGATGTTTTGTCTGAGTTTACTTCTTGTTTCACTGGTACTTTGCGAGAATAGTGGCAAAGTATTAACGACTATCGAAGACTTCAGTATATCCAAGTCACTATAGTCGGAGCTCTTCTTGGAATCATTTATAATGAATTCATTGGTGACTTTCAGCTTATAGACAAGCACATCTGTTAGGAGTATTTTGTAATGAAATGTTGTTTACTTGACAAGCGATATTTACAGAAACATTTTCAACGTATGACAAAAAGGCATTATCTTTTGAATGGATGTAATGACGTTAATCTTCGTTATAATTTTATCTCATCCTTTCCAGATCAACTGCAACTAGAGCTACAACGAACTATTATTTCTTTACAAAGAGATATGACTAATATATCTCTTAGAGAAATCTACCTTTCTCGATAAGTTGTGTCATCAACATGCCTTATTCAAGAACATCGTTAAAGGTCGTCTACTTATCAAACGGGCTTGCAAGAAGCTTTATCTTCATATTAAGTGCAAAGATTAGAAGAAGAATTGTGATTGTATAAACAAGAAGAAATCTAATCACAAACATGTCTATCAATGAAGAAAGTTCTGCAGACAAATGGAAGGATACAAGCCCTTAAGGAAAACTTATGTGAGAAAAGATGGAACAAAACAAAAGTTTGTTCGATTCTTCAAAAAGAAATCCCATCATTCTCAGGAAGCTTATCGATGTTTTCTCTATAGAAAACCAGGACACTTTGCACATACTTGTCCTCACAAAAGCAAAAAAGATGTCAAGTTATTGAAGTAGATGTAATCGATTTTGCCTATTCATCCTTCCAATAACTTTGAAGATCTCATTGAGGAACAATCTACTGAAGATGAAGATACTAAGTTTGTTGTTTTTATTATGACCTCTGAAGATGAATCCTCTGATTCCTCTATTTCTCTAGGGGATGATTCTCTATACATGCTACAGCAGACTTGTATGAAATTGGATCGTACTCTAGTCCAACGACCATATGTCCAGATCTAACTTTTTAGACAAGACAAATATGATCTCCCCATTAAAGCTATTGGATTTATGGATACTGGATCCTACCATACGATTATGAAGCCCAACATTTTACCTTTTGAAGCATATACCTTACATGTGTATTTTACTGCTACAGATGGAAATTCATTCAAGATCGGGCTTATTACAAAGAGAAAGATCAAGATACGATTCTTTCCATAATTTATAATTTGGACTTAAGTGCTTTGAACCAATCTACCTGGCCCAGATATTTTATATTGGTATGAACGTATATAGTAAAGCCTCGTCTTTATAGATCCTACCCATAGGTCTTAGGTATCAATTCTTTTTCAATCCCTACACTGAAATAAAAAATGTGATTAATCTTTCTCAAGTTCCTACACCATATACGTCAAGAGATAAACTGTTAGACTACTGTTTTGAATCACATGCACATTTTACTCATCTATATCCTCTTTGAAAATTGCTAACTTTTTCACAAGTTTACCTTTTAAAAAGAACGAGGATATTAATCGTACGAAAGTTACACATTTAGGGATAAATCATGATGATCTCGAACTTGCACAAGCCAACTGTGCTATCCTTTTGAAGCAAAGACTCATTAAGCCCATAAAGTCAGATTAGGCTTGTAGGTATTCTATGTGAATAAACGTTAAGAACAAAAGCATAGTAAACAGAGATTGGTAATTGATCACAAGCCTTTGAATGCATTCTTACATTTCGACAAGTTTTCTCATCCCAAGAAACTGCTATTTTTTCCAAGTTTGAAGATAAAGAAAAACAATTATAATCATATTAACTCAATGATTTACCGAATAAAGTTCATAAACTTGAAAGTTACAGGTTGTAAAATTCCTGCTCCTAGTGAAAGCTTACAATCAAAATATTATAACAAGAAGTAAAGCGACGTTGTCTGGTTGATCAACTAACTGCGGGGGACATACGCGGTCTACGTACTTGCATACCGTCTTCACCGTACATGTGGCCGTGTTACTAAGCTAGACATACCCTACTCTTTTCGGAAGCCCGTGTAATGCAACGACCAAGCCACATAACAGCCTTTTAACTAAAGTAACTCAGGATTATTCCCAATCATTGGGAGCGTGCTCAACACGGACAACGGTAAAGCTGAAGGCGTAACACTTTAAATAACAAAATATGCAATCAGGGCCCCACGCGTCCTTGAAGAATTAGGCCATACGATGATTATGTCTGGACGGTGGTGATCTTTCTAAGAAGTTAAGGAGTTAAAACCTCGTCGTCTTTCCTCTCTATAAGTACGAGTTCCGCGCTTCATGCAGTTACTCTAAAAGGAGCGTGAGCACCGAGAACAGAAGACAGGATACCCACCATTTCAAGAAGGAATCACTGTTTTTCTCTTTGCCAAAAGTTTGTGTGGGGTAAACTCATAATTCTACCTCCTGTTCCATGGAATCTATTGATAATATTGGTGATGAGTACCAGAACTACTGGGAGACCAAAATGTTCCTACAAAATGAAGAACTTGATAGGTAGTTAGCGGACCTGGTTGAGAGTTCTATTTTCTTTCTCTGTTTTTTTTTTTGTTTTACATGGATTTTGAGAGATAAGTTTTGATTTTTATAATTAATTTTCTCATGTGGGGTTGTGTGGTTTGGAGCAGTTGGGCAATGGATGAGGCATTTTCAGGGTACTATGACTCAAGTTCGCCGGACGGAGCGGCTTCATTGGCGGCCTCTAAGAATATTGTCTCTGAAAGGAACAGAAGGAAGAAGCTTAATGAAAGGCTGTTCGCACTCAGATCTGTGGTCCCTAATATTAGCAAGGTGAGGAAAGTTTTGATTTTGCATTCACTTTGTCTGGTTCTGACTGCAATGAACAGTTAGTCCTGTTTCTGCCTTTCGTTGTCAAATTGAAACCTTTGCGTGTGTAGTTCTGTTGATGTTTGACAAAATTCCTTGTAGATGGACAAGGCTTCCATAATCAAGGACGCCATTGATTACATACAAGAGTTGCATGAACAAGAGAGGAGGATCCAAGCCGAGATTATGGAGCTTGAATCAAGGAAACTGAGTAACCCAGGCTACGATTTCGAGCAACAGTTGCCAATTCTCTTGAGATCCAAGAAAAAGAAGCTTGAACGTTGGGGCTATGATTATGGTGGATTAAGAAAGTCTCCTATTGAAGTTCTTGAAGTAATTTCCCATTCCCCTGTTGTTTCTAAAAACATGAATGGCTCTTCAATTCGACTAGTTCACAAACTTGGTTGTTAAACTGTTGCATATACTCGCAGCTGAGAGTGGCTTACATGGGGGAGAGAACTATTCTGGTGAGCTTGACATGCAGTGATAAAACAGACACAATGGTTAAACTATGCGAGGTGTTCGAATCTTTGAGATTCAAAATCATTACAGCAAATATCACCACTGTCTCTGGGAGGCTTTTGAAGACAGTGTTTATCGAGGTAATTATTCCCTTTGTCCTCTATCTCTACACCTTCCACATTCTGTTCTCTTTCCCTTTTCAAATTAAGCTAATTGCGCACATTAAGGGTAACTGTTAAACATGTCCTTAATCCATTACTAAGTGAGCTCTGCTACTTCTAAACTAAAGTCAAGTCGGGTTATAAAGTTGGAGTTATTATTTCTCGTGAATTCCGTAAATCAAGCCTGAAGAAAATCATAATTTGATTGATTCGAGTAGTAGATAAGTTTGAAGTGCACGAGGGGAAAAGAAGATAGCATTTTACACTTACAGAAAACTCTCTTTTACCATATTTGATGGTTAAGTTTTAAGTACAGATAGCATTTTCAACTTATAGCAAACTCTCTTTTACCATATTTGATGGTTACATTTTAAGTACAGAAAACTCACTTTTCGCATATTTGATGGTTCCGTTTTAGGTAGGGTGATTAATCATACTAGGAAGCAGCGAAGGTTTCAAACATCGGTCAATTTAGTATAGAAAGTATTGAGGAGAGGGTTAAGTATAGAGTTGGACACTGATAGATTACTTTTAAAAAAGATGAATGATCAGAATGCCATAGTGCTCAAGTAAAGGAATCAATCAAGTTTCCACTTTCCACTTTCCAGTTTATGTTTGCTGATTTTGGACCACTAGCATAGCACTATTCTTGTCAATATTCATACCCACCCTTCCAAATTAAGGCTCCGTGTCCGTGGTCGCTATGTCAGTGCCACATGCGGTTTCGTGATAATGGTTCGTACCCTTCAAGCCAGCGTATGTTCAAGGTACATTTGCACACGTTTGACACCGGAGATAGACTTTCAAGGATAGTTCCAGCGTTGTATTGCGTGTCAAAATTCAGAAAACTTGGTGTTGATGGCTAGGTTTGTCGATGGCAGAAAACGTGCCTAAAATGTTGTTTATCGGATTTTCACGCGCTTTAATTGCTTTTGGAGCTTGTGAATCCTGTGCCTGAATAGCCCTTATCGTCATCCTCCACCACAATAGGAGCGTCACATTCAAACCCATCATCTTTCGGCCAATTTAAGTCCACACATCCTTCTTTTATCAGAACCAGAAACTGGAGTGACGCGTACAGTCGTCGTAGGATGATTTTGGCAGTAGTGTGATTGAATTTTCCACAAGGAAACAAATCTGAAAAATACCCAGATCAGAAGGAAGTTTTGATATAATGATGAGATGACATAATCAAACCAACTGTTAATGATCTTTTGACTGGTAATAGTTATTCATGTCTACCAATTATTGGTTACATCGTCTTTTCTTTTGGTTATGTTTAAAATCCTATACTAAAGCATTTTAGGTCAGAAATCTTTATCAACTAGGATTACAGGATCTTGAGATTTTCCAAAACGAAAGATGAGATGCATTAACTTAATTAAACAAGAGTTGTTGTTTAGCCTCTGGTCGCCAAATCTGCACGTGTGGGTGGATTGGTTGGGCTACAGTGTAAATCGTTTGAGTACAATAATTGCTGACTATGGTGGTCCACGAAATTGATGTTACTTGTCCCCATATGAAACTGTGTGATGTTTATGGTGGGATATGGACAATTTCCCGTATAAAAATAGTAATGTTTTGGTTGGCTTTTATGGATCTTTGAGCAATTATGCAACTAATTAAAAATTCGGGTAAATTTAGATAAATAGATAACAAAAAATTCAACAAGAATGTTTATTGGCTGTTGTGATCCCGAGTAACCTTTGTTTACCGTTGATTTTGTGTTTTTGCAGGCAGATGAAGAAGAAAAAGACCATGTGAAGATGCAAATTGAAACAGCCATAGCTGCTGTTGGTGATCCTCAAAGTCCAATGAGCATGTAACTATAGAGAACATCGAAGAGACTAAGAGTTTTATGTGGTCTTTTGGGTGTGGTTATCATATTCTGATTGTTCACTGGCTTTGTGTCTTCTTCTCGTTGTTTCGTCTTTGGTTTAGGGTCTGAAATTTTTTTTCTTTTCCACTTCTTACATCCACACACGCTTAGGTTTACTGCTCTTTCTCCAAGAAAATCTGAGTGATTAATGTAAACCATTTCAGAAAATATCAAACACCTTTAGCTCCTTTCAGATAGCTTACTAACCAGTGCAGCCTTTAGTCCAAATTCAAATATTATCAAACCTTATGTCTTGACCAAAATAGTTGGAAGATAGCTTTGAAACTTACTCAAAACTCAGTAAAATACGTACTTGCAAGGAAGGGAAATGTCTCATTCACAGTACTGTTGTACATCAATTACAAGCATGAAGGTTCAACAATCTTACCAAGCAAAGCATATTCTTTGATACACCAACAATAATATGCTAAAATGCCAGAACTTAAAGTGGGCGCACCAAACACTTTTGGACTGCTCGCTTCATAGTTTCAGCACATGAAGCTGTACAGAGTTTATAGACCAAAACAGACCAAGTTTCTTTAGCTGCATTGGAGAACTTTCTGCGGATCAAGTTGTCCACTGCAGTAACTTGAAGGAACTGCAGAGAGTTCCAGTCGTCCCCTCCACTCCTCTCCGGGCTTGAGCGTCACGGGTTTTTCAATTGCAGCAGCCTCCACGCATAACATATGCTTGTATTCCTCGTCACCAAAATCAGCCATAGTCTTAGCCTTCTTGTCCCATGGATTCCACACAACTGCATACAATGCTTTCGGTAAAACAAGAGGAAACTATGCACTGATAACAAGCATCTCAAATAACACAAGCACCAATGGCTAGAAGTCGTTGTGCTTTTAAACTAGAGCAATCTAATGATAAATTCAGGGCACAAGTTTGGAGTGACGGTGATTCTTGAGATTGCCTTCTCCGTGCCTCTCGTCAAAAATGCAATATACTAATTGCATCTAACCGTAAGAGGAATTGGTTGATTCATTAGCTGAAAAGGAACCATTTCATGCCTAAAGATGTTACAGTAACAATATTCTTATATGAACCTTAGCATGGATTATGAAACAAGACTAATGTCGAGTTCTAAAGTTGAGCAGATAGAGCCGGCTCACCTGCGTCTGGAAGTCCATCTTTACGTAAGACAAACGTTCTCTTCTTTTCATGATCCAGAATCGCAATTTTCGTAGGAGTGCTGAGGTATATCTTGTCAATCTGTATAATCAGACAGGCGTAAGATGTTTACATCCCTGCCTCACACGAAGGTAAGAAAAAAGAAGAATAATCAGTTTCCTCAACTCACTTCTGCTTCAAATGTTATTGCATCCCCTTGTTCAGTAAAACGCTCTCTGTTCTGTAAGTTGTCAAGATAATCCAGTGTCTCTAAACCTTCCACTCTAACTTCACTGAAAACAACAAAACAATTCATAAGGGGCAAAACCAGAGCTCCATAATTGGACATCAAACCAAACAAGTCAAAAGGAAAAAGATGGTTTTCCCTCAAAGTTCTATGATCATGAACAAGGTATGCAGTAATACTAGGAAAGGATTTCAAGCAAACAAACATTAGTTGAAAGTTTATAAATTAGTTTTGACTTTAATCCTTTTCCCTATTAAGACCATCCATTTATTTTCTTTATTCAAGCTCTTTCATCTTCTGTTTCAATACTTATTCCCGGAAATTGATGATAGCTATTAGTTGCTATGCATATTGAGAAAAAGCTTTTGAGACTAAATACTTTGCTTCCCCCTAATTTCTGCCTCTAGCTCTCTCAATCTTCTCTTCGTCACCCTCCTTTTCTACTGTTTTCTGCCCCTGTTGTGTTCTTGATTACAGATAATGTCATCTTTTGAACACTAGAACTTGTCTTTTAGAACTATTATCGCATTCTTCTTTTGTCAAGGAAAAATGATTAGGAGTTTTCTCGAAGATATACCTCTAGGGGATCATAGTTATTTGAGAGATTCATGAACACTTCTATTCCTGTAATACCTCGTGTTAAGGATCCTTCCTTTTCCTCATCATCTCCCTCTTTCAAAGCGCCATTATGATTCATATTTTTAAGGTTGTTCTTATAAAATATTTCATCACCAGAAATTTCAAATATTTCCAACCATTTCCCATCTACAAACAGTCTTTTTCCACCATCAGACTGTAATGAGTCAATCTCAGTCCAAACTATTAAGCTCTATTACTAATACTTCATAATGTCAAAAACAAAAGTCCAGATTATCGTAAAGCCTAAACTCATATCAAGATAGTGTGATAGAAAAATTCCCCAAATCAAACCGGCATTTCCTACAACCAAAGATTGTTGAACCCATAAAAAGAGTAAATTTGTATTTCTATTATCTGTTGATAGATGATGATGGTATTTCCAGCAGTTTCAAATTCTCCATCATGGCAACCTCCCAAAAAGAGTCAGAAGAGTTTTAATGTCAGATAAAGATTGTTAAAAACAGAGGTAGACATTCAAAGATAAATGAAAATGTGTAGACAAACAGCTATTGACAAATACAGTGGCCACGGAAGAAATCCAAGCTCAGCATGAAAAAATGAATCATAAATATTATATCAGTCAGACCCAATGACATCACTAAATATAGGTAAATCCTTAGGGGTAAAACAGGTATGAGCAAAGTCAACATCACTAAATATAGGTGAATCCTTAGAGGTAAAACAGGTATGAACAAAGTCACTAGTAAATTACCAGATGTCTGAAACAGAGAAATAAGTGTGATATGCAAAAGTGAATGAAAATGGCTTGCCATCACTGTTTGTATTCCTAATGCGAGAGGTCAACATTAGATCTCCTCCAGGTCCCAAAGCTACCCTCAGACGGAATTCAAAACTAAAAGCACAAAAAAGATAAGCAAGTAAGCTGCTGTGTATAGGGCACAGTCTTGAAGGATCTAACAACCTACATTAGAAAATAATATAAATGTTGTCAAGTTTCACCTGTGAGGCCAGATCTTCATATCATCCTCAGTAGGCCTAAGGATCAGATCAATAAAAGCCCTACTAGAAGAATTTGTAGGAAAAGGAGGTGGATCGTTATCAATGCTCCAAATCCTATTCCTAGCAAATCCATGCTGCTCCAGAGAACCAAGATTACTAAACTGCATAAACAGAACAAGCATGAAAAGTACTACCTTCAATCAGCTCAAACATGAAGAAATTATATAACTAGTACTGACTTGAGGAAAACAAATTGGAATGCCTCCACGAATAGCCTTCGGGGGTTTGAATATTGCCTGTAAAACACATCAACAATAGTTGGTATGGACTGTATGAAATCTAAAAGATCACGTTTTGTGGGCAAATCAGTGGTCATATGCACCCAATCGTGTCTGTCCCTAGTTTGCTAAAAGAAAAATATAAGGAGGCTAAGAGCCATTGAGAATGCTAAGACAAAGAACTACTACAGATGTGTTTTATGTGCATGTATTGTTCATCTTCCATTACCGACTCAAATACAAACACATCTGTGGATTTATCACTGCATAAATGGACAGTGTTATGAGAGGATTCAATGGGATTGAATAAAATTTCGGCGGTAGAGTACTAAAATGTAAAAATAGCGAGAAAAATTAATTCAGTATTTCAGAACCAATATGACTGGAGTTGAATTATTTTCTTATGTATGAAATGGTGACTAAAAAAATATGATACTCCCAAAGATGAGAATATTTTTAATTTTTTAATGAAAAGAAAACTTTTTGTGAGAGTATAATTGCTTCAGTATGCATATAAATCAATTTTATAAACTTTAACTAAAAACTCATCTAACAAGTGCCTTTTTTGAGGAGAACATGAAAATAAAAGCTACAAGATGAGTACTCGTTGAACATTAATTTCACTTTACCTTGAAGTACCAGTTTCAAGCCACTGAAACAGGTTTTCTAGCAAAAACAAAAAATAAGAACAAAGCTAAACAAGAGATGCTCTATCTTATACCATGCAGAAGATTCTTGGTACAATGCACTGTGCACTGCATGTTTAGGTAGACGATTCTATAAAACAAGGACCAAAATTATGGAGTGGAGATAGTAAGTCGCTAGAACATTGCGTAGCACCTTACTGCTGAGAAAAAGTAATTCTTCTCCATGGTCATTTTTCCAAGATGTCACATGTCCCCCATACAAGTACACCTAACAAAACAAGAAATACACATATATTAATGCAAGTTTGAAAAGTGAAAACTCTTTTTACAATCTAAAGGAAACTGATAGACCTAAGATAACCCGTTTCTATGTTAGGAAGAATAAGCAGAGGCCAGAGGAGTAATTGGTGGAGGAGTATGCTAATATGTATTCGGGTAGTTAGTTAGCTAATAGTACTGACAACCAATCATTAGGTTGTAACGGAATCTGTTAGTAGTCAGAGATTCTTTGTACAAATAACAGAGAGGGAAGAAGGGAGAGGGATATATGAGAAATGAGATATGTATGAGCCCTAGGGTGGAGGTTCTGAACCTCGAAACCAGATTTTCATTGTATTCATTCATAGAAATCAATAGCAAACTCGTATTTTATCCATACCTGATTCTGGGAATCTATCAACTGGTATCAAAACAGTTGATCCGAAACAATGGCTGCTAAGAAGGCTGATAACCGGATGGAAGGGTTAGAGAAGGATCTGGAACTGTTGAGAGAAGAGAGACGAAGGGATGGGGAGGAGATGCAAAAATCGATTAGCCAGGCTCACCAAGAATTTCAGAAGCAGCTTAGTCATTCCACTCAAGATTGGCAAAGACGAATGGAAGAACATGGCGTGGAACTTCAAAGGAAGATGGAGGATGTTAATAGGGAAATGGGAGAACGTTTGAAGTCCGAAATAAAAAGCATGATGATGTCGGTCTTGCAAATATAGAAGAAGGTTGAAGGCGGTACTGTGGAGACCCGACCCAAAAAGCGCCCACCCGAAGAATCTCAACCCGAGCCCAGTCGAAGAAGAGAGCTAGGAAAGGCTCCTTTGGCGCCGGAGGAACACTTTGAGAGCAACGATTGGCGCAATGAAGCCAGCTACCGTGTCGACCCACCTCCTGGGTTCGCACGCCCAGGTGATTTCCGGCGGGATTGCAGACCAAGACGAGTTGAGATGCCCACGTTTGGAGGGACCGACCCTGATGGGTGGATCTATAAGGTCGAACGATTCTTCTCAGTGGGGAGGTTCACCGAAGGGGAGAAGATGGAACTAGTAGGTATGAGCCTAGAGGGAGATGCATTAACGTGGTTCCGGTGGGTGGAGAGCCGGCGACCCATCGTGGATTGGCAAGAATGCAAGAAACTGGTGACCCAGAAATTTCGCCCAGCTCACGAAGGAACCCAATGCCAGCAACTGTTGGCGGTCAAGCAGGTCGGCACGGTGAAAATTTCTGGAACTCGCAGCCCCTCTTCTGGAGTTGCCAGATGCAGTATTGGAGAGTACATTCATGAATGGGTTAGTAGAGGAAATCCAGCTGGAAGTGCAGATTCTCAAGCCCCGGAATTTGGCTGAGATGATGGAATTAGCTCAACAAGTGGAGGAGAAGTTCCGACGCATGACTGAATTGCGTTGGAACCGCGGGGGAGCAAGCACGAAGTGGGGGACGGTGGGGCCACGAATAGATCATGCGCGGGGGGAGAGAAGAAAGGAGGAAATAGGAATCCAGGGAAGTCAACTCGCTACTTCCACCCGACCCAACAATCCCGACAGCCATAAGTACCAGAAATCGGGAAATTTCTAGAGATTGACAGTGAGGGAGTTACAAGATAAGAAGGCC
>JANITW010000008.1:1642555-1664068 GCA_027564335.1 Erythroxylum williamsii | reverse complement strand
GCAGATGGGAAAAGAAGAGAAGTGGAGTTTCAGGTGGGGGATAGGGTCTTTATCAAGTTAGCTCCATATCGCCAGCAGTCAGTGGAACCTAGGAGCAATACCAAGTTGGCTCCACGATATTTTGGTCCCTTTGAGATTCTCCAACGTGTAGGACCAGTGGCCTATCGACTGAAGTTACCTCCAACGGCCAAAATTCACTCCGTTTTCCATATTTCGCAGCTTCGAAAAGCCCTGGGAATTAATGACTCCATCGTGAGTATGCCAGATCACCTACTCACGCCTGAAGTTCATTCCGCTCATCCTGCTGCCCTATTGGCCTTACAAAACTTGGGTTCTGGTCCAGATTTGGAGGTGCTTATTCAATGGTAGGGGCACTCGGTGGCTGAAGCTACATGGGAGTTATTTGACGATATGCAGATCAGATTTCCGGACTTCCACCTTGAGGACAAGGTGAAGCTGATGGGGGGAAGTAATGATAGACCTAAGGTAACAAGTTTCTATGTTAGGAAGAATAAGCAGAGGGCAGAGGAGTAATCGGTAGAGGAGTATGCTAATATGTATTCGGGTAGTTAGTTAGCTAATAGTACTGACAACCAATCATTAGGTTGTAACAGAATCTTTTAGTAGTCAGAGATTCTTCGTACAAATAACAAAGAGGGAAGAAGGGAGAGGGATATATGAGAAATGAGACATGTATGAGCCCCAGGCTGGAGGTTCTGGACCTCGAAACTAGATTTTCATTGTATTCATTCATAGAAATCAATAGCAAACTCGTATTTTATCCATACCTATTTCTAGGAATCTATCAGAAACATGTTTAGGAACATTCAACACGTAACACTGAAACCAATTGACGAATTCGATTTTCTTCCCAGGACATGGGGGAAACTTTAAGCAAGACTTGTTTGAGAAAATAAGCAGCTTTGACCCGAAACCATTTTGATTTTGTGGTTTACAAAAATTGGCTGTCTTTTAGACTTTTCACTCAAATTGGTGAATCCGTTGGTAGTCATTGTTGAAAATCTTTCTTAATTGGTGAATCCGTTGTGGTCATTGTTAAAAATCTTTCATAAACGAACCAATCTGATAAGAAGAGGTTCTAAACATTTTCAGTTAATAGGAATTCAATGTGGACTGAAATCACAATTCTAACAGCTATCTCGGAAAATTGGATAAATAGAGAACATTAAAGGACATAGTGCTCACAATTACCAGAAACTAAACCACCTGAGTCTTTAGCTTGTATCAACCTAAATCAGTAATCTTCATTGCCTAGGAACATTATTCCTTTCAAGTTGTCTTTATAATTAGCTTTCCACAAACAAGCAAGAAATCTACATCAAATACCAAACCAAAACACCAACTAATGCTTGGATTTGAAACTGATCATCCCAACCTGAAACAACAAACAGTTGCTTTCTACTGAATCAACCCATGTCTTGATTTTAACAAACCGAAGAACCCTGAACCATAGTCCCCAACAAACTCCAATCATAAAATAATCATCACGAAAAGCAGCTCCGTAAATTAAAAAAAATGCTTAAAATGATCCAATAGAAATGGAACCGATCAAACTCTAACAAAAGATCTGGCGTTTCCATATCCATCCATATTATACATATACTAAGAGAGAGATTTAGACGGAATCAATAGCACATAAAAGAAGGTTCATAGCCACGCGATCGCGCGGCTTTTTAACGAATCAAAACATTGACAACAGAAGACAACTAAGTGAAACATTAAATTGGAGGACTGAGAACGGCGATCAAAAAGATGTTACCTCGGCCGAGCTACCACGTGCCTCCCGGAGAACTACCATTTCGAGGCCGTTGATACCCTTGCAAACCTCCACCGGAACCCTATCCCTACCCGTTGCCATAAGAACACACTCACGGACTGTCTCTATCTCTCTATTCTCCGTTCAAGCTATTAGCAGGTTCTTGTTCTTGGCTACGAAGTAAGTGAAAGCATGCAGCTTTAGACTAATAGTAATACCCCATGTCTCAAAACTTTTCGTTCCCTTGACTCCCTTCTGTATCATGGAAAAAAGACTTCGTCTTTGGTGCCTCTGACGTTTATAAGATTGCTTTGTTCGTGAAATTTCGGCTCCTTTGTTATAAATTGCTCGTGAAATTTCGGTTCTTTTGTTATAAATTTTGTTTGTTCGTGAAATTTCGGCTCTTTTGTTATAAATTGCTCGTGAAATTTCGGTTCTTTTGTTATAAATTTTGTTCCGTTACCTGTTCTATCCCACTTGCCCAGTTGCAGTGTCCATTGCTTTGGGTCCTTATTACTTCTAGAAATGAATTGAAAAAATTTCGCTTTTTGTCGAACGGCAGGCAGTAAAGTAGTAAACTCTAATAAAAAATGGAGAAATGGTGAATGGCATACAATTTAAGCATCTTTTTTTATGGAAACTCACATTGTCACTTCATTGCACGGATATGAGTTTCCTTTTTTTTTGAGATTATGAGGATAATCACAATCTCAATATCGTTAACATGCGTGGATTAGTTTGAGAAACAACATTTTCTTTTGCAGTACGAGAAAATGGGTCTGGTTGGATTAAGGTAGAGAGAAAAGGTTGTCGTACAGGATGAGAGAAAATTTTGCATTAAAAAAAAAAGAAAACACACTTTTATATATATTATATAATAAAAGAAAACAAACTGGACTGGTCTTTACACTCTACTGTACACACTTCGAACCTCAATTGTACAAATAAATCCTAAGCTGTTCGCAATTGTTTGACTCCTAATCACTTCTAAGATCAATTTCCAATCAAAATAATGGGGAAAAAATCAACCTTCAAAAAGAAAGAAAAAAGAGGAGAGCAAAACTGCAAACTCACAGCAATAACTGGCAATAAATATTAATGGAAAAAGACCAACCGACATCTAACCAACCGCGAAAAGGAAAGGGGAATCACTCAAAACTAGAATTCAAACCAGCAGATGTGGAAGGGAAAATCTTGGATTTTGTCCATCAAATTATTTTAAAAAAAGGAAGCTTCTTGGGAGCAGAAGCAGCTAAAAATGCACTGATGCTGTCCCTTTGCTGTCTGAGAAACTGAGGTTCTTACTGCAACAAGAAGTAGACTATTTAAAATGCAATTGAGTGTCAAAACTCGAAAAAGATGAATGTAATTGGTAGTGATTAAAGATGCTCAAAAATCTATCAACATTCATTTGGCATATGTTAAGTGTTAACAAGTTACCTTCTTCCAGCTGCAACTGCATATAGCTGAATGAAAAGCAGAGCTACAACGGAGACTAGAACAATTGCACTGCCATTTTCAGCTTGTTTTGTTTCCACTTGGGCAATTTATAGAAGGCACCCTTTGTCATCCCAAATTTCTCCCTAAACTCTGCTGATGACAGGTAAGTCTGCAGATATTCAACAGGAAAAAGATTAGAAAAGTACTTAAAAGTTGACAACAGGCAATAGATTGCCACTAGTTTATGGTACACCTCTCGCTTCGTCACATCAATTTCGGTAACAGGGTCTTCTGATCCAATCTTCAGGCGTTCGAAAGGATAGGTTGGAAGTCCTTCCTCATCTTCAGCTTCACCTTCTTTCACATCTTCCTGTATGGTGAGGGACCCTATTCTGTTGCTTATAGAGTTCTCTTTTGAGTTTGACTCGGGGGTCGATTTTGGTGCTTCGGGGCCTACAAACATGAAAAGCAATGTTCCTTATGTAAGAACCTAAAGATATCAAGGGTACAATAACCATATAAACTTCTAGAAGCTCAACTGTATACCTTTGACAGAACGGGGCATAATAAATTGCCGTGCTGGTGGGGGTTGTTCAAAAGATGTACTAAGGGCTGCTATAGCTGATGATTTGGAGGCTACTTTTGAAGAAACCGGGCTCCCAGATTTTGGGTAAAGCTTTCTAACAACTGGTGGTGGAGTTGAAAGATTTCTGTTATTATTCTCAAAATTAGCAGCCAGAGCATTGAAAGCTGGGGACCTGCCCCTCACACGAACTCGTTCAGGGCTGAAAGACACACTCCTGGAACGCTGTGATTTTTCAGGCACACTAGACCTCCCTCCATATGATACAGGTGTTCTTCGTTTCGGTTTCTGATTATGCATCATACTGTTATCAGAAAGCCATTGCTGACAGTGGTAATGACATTGTATGCAGTTTATAATAAACAATCTTTTTAACAACATCCAAATTAATGAAAAATCACAAAACATCATGTTTGAAAAGCTTTTGATGATAGCATTGGTTTTTAAGGTTACCCACTCAGTATAGTTTCAAGTGAGATTAAAAAGATCCAATGACCTGATGCAAAGATGGTAAATTTACTATAAATTAAAACCATGCATGATGCGGGTTAACAATTTAAGAAAAACTTAAAGACACTTCTGCTAATGGAAACAGAAACTTACATCCAAAACTGGAGTTCCCCCATTCTTAACAATTGCAAGTTTCCTCTGAAATGAGTTTCCAAGCATCTATATGCAAATCATAACGTTAAGGCCTCTTGTAGAAATCCAAGTTAAACTTGAAGATAATAAATATAATAAACTTCGTCCCACTCAAAGAAACGTGTGAAGAACTTATAATGAACTTACTGTAGATTTTGCAGAGTCCCACTCAAAGAAACGTGTGAAGAAGGGTGGTTCACTTCCTTCTGCAACAACATATACTGGAGCTTCACGAGATAACTTCTCCAACAGAGGATCTTGCTCTAGAAATTTCTACCAGTAGCAAAAGGTAACTTTTGGTTACGTTATGAAACTTAATAATAGCCTAGACAAATTACATAATTCAATCAAATTATATCTGGCTAGCAGCTTAGGGTTATATGGTAAACTTCAAAATTTGAAGCATAAATTGTCAAAATCAAAGATACAATTACTGAAGCATCCACAAGTTCAAAAAGTCTCACCTCTCCAATTGTTAATGCATTAGTTTTGCTCTTGGAATCCACCTGTTGACCCACCCAGACAAAGATCTCTGAGTGACAATCCAGGATGAATATATCTTCAGTCATCAAATCATCTTGATTGAAGTTGTGGATCTCAGTAACCTGCAATGACAATTCACCCTTAGAACCAAAGACCTAAGAATAACATGTGGAGGAGACAGGATTCAAAATAGTGAATTGTATACCCACTTACCTTCAAATGTCCTGAGTATCGGTATTCATTTGGACATTATTAATTAGCACATGGAGAAAAAGGAAAAGGAGTCAGAGCTTTAGTAATTAAAACATAACTTGTGGAAACAAAGAAACATTGTCATTTCTACCTTTTGCAAATACACAAGAGAATAAGTGAGGATCACTTTCAGCTTCCCTTCCAATTTTTTGGCTAGGATATTCAGCTTTTCCTCCTAACAAATCCCAAAACTGCTCAGACTCCGAACCTTCTTTTTGTGGTTTAACCTGTACACTCGGCTGCAAAAGGTTTAAAAGCACATGAAGGTAAGTAACAATCACAGGATTATCCAAATAAAAACAAGAATTTTCCGCACATGAAAGAGATTCAAACTGTGTCTGCTAAAAATTGCTTCAAAAAGATGATCAAGAAGGGATATAAACCTTTATCAGATCCAGTTGCCTTTCAACAAGTTCCTGGTCCTCTGTGGTTGTCAGGTTTCCAGACCATGTAAAGACAGTGGCATCATTATGTAATATGAAACAATAGGTGGAGTTCAAAGATGATCCAACCTGAGAGACGCAAAGAAAACATCAAAGGCTAATATATATTCATATTAATCTTAAAAAACTTCAGCTAAAAAGTTAAATCCACATTCAATAAATAGAGACCAAAAGATTTTACAAGTTTGATCTAGATATCACTGACATGTTCTTTAGAGGATTATAAATTTTTAATGTAAGCAGGGCCAATAAAACCATTATTGGTATAACAGTACAATTACCCCCGTTGCCTAAAAGATGAAAAATCTAAGAACGTAGATTCCTGGAACCAAATAAAAGTACTTAAGGATTTATTATCAAAAATCATCATACATTTTATCATTAAAAGTGATGAAGACATACGGATTCAACTTGAATTGCTTGCATATTATCAGGTCCAGAGCCCTGAACTCGGAATAGTGCAATCCCATCCTCCTTATATGTCTCATCAGGGAGTTCATTCTCTGCAATATAATTCTTGTATCCCGCACTAAGGCCACCCTGTTAAACATTAGTCCTAGTTGATTACAGATGCATTTTGTATATCAGCAGAATTCAAAGTCTATTCCATTGTATCTTCATAAGCATACCTTAAAAACGATAAAGCTCTGAAGGATTGAAAAGAATTGAATTGGTTCATTTTCTTCGTAGATGCGAGCCTATGATTAATATAATATAGAATCAGAACCAACTCAAGAAAAAGTATAACAACATGATCACAATAACAGCAGTCTCTGGAGGAGAAGGCAACCTGGGCTGGCAGAAATTTGAGCGACTCAACCATCTTGGTTGCCAGTGAAATAGCAGAAGCTCTTTCATTCTATTTCAAGAGAAACTCATAATCAGTTCATAACACCAAGTGCCAACAAGTAAATGACTACTAAGATGCATAGGTTGTATGACAGCTATGAAGATTCACAAGGTACAAAGTTCCATGAGAATAGAAATTAGTTTCTGGTATCAACAAAACAAATAATTTTCCTCTCTACAAACTACCAAGAATAACCAAACACCTTTGCCTGGACGGATAACTACACCAACAAGGATGAATGCGCCAATTTGATTGGCACTCAAAATAAACCCAGGAGCAAATTGAATATCTGATGAAAATTTGGCTTTCTACAGTTTAACTAAATCAATCGCTTAAATGTTGACCAAAGATGTTTCCAAAATGCAATGATCTATATGATTTCAAATGCAAATTTTGAAACAGATAAAAGAGAAATGTGCAAGAAACATCAAGAAAAACATTAAATGAAGAAGCCTCAACAATTAAAGGTAATGCAGAAAGTACTAGACAACCCTAATTCTTTTCTACTAGCAACAGACACATCAGACTAACGAAGAACTATCTTAACGGACTCATTTTATTCTCTCTCTCGTGTTGGGAGAAAGGTTGAAAGGCAGTTCATAATCAAAAGGAGGTTAGTTGAATAACTAGATATTCACCTCCACACTCTTCTTCCCAAACCATGTTCCTATAAGAATTTCCTCCTTGTCTTCTCCTGGATATGAATATTGAAAAATATAGCAATCTCCACTATAAAACTTAAATTGATCTGAAGCTGGAAGAAGAGTCTTTTCATTGCCACTAACACGCCAAACCTGTTGCAAAAATTTTTTATTATCAGTATAAATTACTAAAATGGCTCATAAAATTGAAGAAGTAACTTTCCCAGGTATAAATGTTGTTTTAGAGAGAATGCATTTGAACTTCAATTATAAACTTCTTAAATTCACAAAATGCTGTTATATGAAAACTCTCCTATGGTTCCCATTAATCAGTTTGTTAATAATTAGTACATCTCTTGTCAATTGCTTCCATTTTTTTTTTTTGGATTGTTATCATCCCTACTTATAAGATGATAGTCCCTGTCATACAAATCACATGCTTTCATTTCACTAAGTTAAGGAGTATTCCTCTCTCTATCACGCATGTAATTTATCTTTCACACCACTTCTGATTGTACTGTGTATTTGGACAAAGCAGGATTCAGGACAACTAGATCTATCAAAGATAAGTACCTCAGGCTGCTGTTTGGGAAATTTCTTTGTGTAAATAAAAAATTATATAAAAGAAGTGAGATGTAGGATCTGAGTCAATAAAATAAATGAAACATGGATCGACCTGCAGATTTCCTGTGACATCAATATATGGTTGAGGCTCTTCTTTCACAGGAGCAGCTTTTAGCAAACCTTTGACATTAACCCCTTGGCGTTTTAGAAGTGCTACAAAAAAATCAATGCAAAACAATAAGCTTAACAAAATTGAAAATACGTTAAGGTTCGAGCAATGTAGTGGTTAAGAAAAAAAGGCATATACTAATATAACTTACAAGGAAGAGATGACAATCTTAATAAAGTAGAAAGCTCTCATGGAGGAAGCAAAATGAAAATTTTGAAGTTTGCAAAACGAAAAATTTTGAAGTTTCCAAAGTAATTCCAATAACAAACCTGCAACCTTGCTTCTACCATCCTCAGAGACAGGAACATCAGCAGTCTGAGGCCATGATTCAAACTTTGACCTGAACATCACAGTCTCAAATCCCTCAATTACACGTATAATGTGGGACTTTGGTCGATCAGCAGCACGAACTAATTCCTGATCAGTTCAATAATGCTCATTACTAAAATGATAGCAAATGTTCAATAATGCACATGATTCGGAAGTAAGAATTAAAAATTACTTCTGCAGCTTCACTTGCACTCTTTCTTTCATCAAGAGAAGTATTTCTCCCCATCCATACAAACACTTCCACCCCACAATCTAAAATATAGCACTTATTTGTGTCCAGCAATTCCCTTGTCAAAGAATCCACCTCGGCAGGTTTTGCCTGTCCCTTCTCAATTCTTGAAAGGAAAAATATATCTCAGAACTACAATATTCTACAATCAGGCAATCTCAATGTCTGCAAACTCAACTATAACTTCATAAAAATAAAAAGAAAAGAAAATGTTGATATACTGCTTTACACTTTTACTCCACTACAAAGAGAGATATTCATAAATGAGTTATTCTTTGAAAATTTACTTCTACTGCTAAATTGTAATATAATACATAATACAAAAGTGTATCGATAGATAAATTCTTTAGTTTATGCAGATATTTTGAAGAAGAAGAAGAAAGAGACAAATTACATTAGGATAAACCTCACTAAATGAGACAAAAAGTGAAAGAAAATCAAGGAAGATATGCTTATGAATGACCAAAAGTTTTCATATAAAAAGTAACATGTCAATGCATCATCCTACTGCAAAAACTTGAACAGAACTTAGTAAATATGTTACCCAAAAAGTTTAGTAGAAAAAATCTCAGCAGTTTTATCATCATCGACTGTTTTCCTTGGAAGTGGAGCAAAGCCACCAAACAGACCCCAGAATTCTCCAGATTCAGCATCAGCCATCAATCTTCCATCCTCTATATGAAGAAGGAACAATTAGACCAAAAGTAAACAGTTCAACTATCTTAATGGAGCTTCTCTATTTACTACTACACTTACCAATAGCAGCTACATCACATTTTCCATCATGATAAGTATCCTTAATGTACTGGACTACCTCTAAAGCTTTCGCCCTCTCTTGGATGGAAGAGTTAGAGCCATTAAATTGGAAAATTTTTGACTTGGTATCGAGAATGAAAATATCGTCATGGTTAAGTGATGATCGAGCAAAAGGAACCTGTCTCCAAAACCAGAAAGTAGGAACATAAAATTGGGTACAAAACGAATTGAGGAATAACTTTACCAATATAAAAGTCAATTCCATAGACTTGCCTCCTTTACATGGACGACATGTTTTCCTCTGCAAACAAATAACCGTGTTTGATGTTCTTCAGCCTCAGCATGTTTAAATCCAGATGCGATGCCACCTTCTTGAGGTATGATGCATGGTTTGAAGTAAGATAAGAACTTCTCAGTTTCATGGCCTTGTACTTCACGATATTGTACAGCACGGCCTCCAAGAGCTGCATCAAGTTCAACGGTTTTGATGGCTGCTGTACCTGCTTCATCCTATTTAAGAGATCTGTCAATATAAGGCTGAAAAGAAAATGACAGGATTCCAATTTTCTCAAGCGTCAAGGATCTAGAAAACAGCAGCTTACCTGGGAAGTGTCTTTACCAAGCCAATAATGAATATCATGGCGCAAGGTACCACTTTTGAGGGCAGTTGTCTGCAGAAAAAGATAGCACCAAAACATAAATTATTCTGTGTCAAGACATTCCACGTATCAAAGAAAATTAAAGACACGGATACTAAATTGGAATTAAAGTCAAAGTTATAAAATCACCAAACCAGCAAAGCCACAGTCTGTAAAGTACAAAAGAGACACCCTTGAAGAGAAAGCATAGTCTAGACGATATAAGTGGGAGAAAGAACCAAATTCCAAAAGCACATTCTCAGTCATGATACTTGTGTGAATTGAGAGAGAGTAGAGAAAAAGAACAGATGGCCAACCTTCAAAATGATATAGGAGTCTCCGGTGAAAAATTTCCCATAAGAAGATTTGGGGACAATAATAGGGTGAAAGTTTTCAATCCTCCAAATTTCAAGTCCACTTATTTTAAAGAATTTTCGTGAAGGAAACAATAATATGAAAGATCAAACACAACTTCACACATAAAAAGATTAGATAATATTAGCCATGACAAGGTCTTTTAACTTCTTAAACATGTAAGAGAAAATCGATAAGAAACTGATAAAGCACAATACAACAAATTGAAGATGCTATTGCTGTTAAATTTATGAGCAAAGGATACGCTTTCTGCCCAGCGCCTTGAAAAGCTGGATCTAAATCTCTCATGGAAACTGCCATGGTCCTGATCCAATTATGCTATCTGGATTTCCACAATTTCGAGCAAGTGTCGGAGAAAGAATAATTCTGAAATGGAACTGGCGTCATCAATTGAATGTTCTGACACAAGCTTCAGAACTAGGCATATATAATACAATCTTTTAAATAGAATAAATTACTGAATAACAAAACTTGAACCATAAGGATACATCATGTTCTTGATTAATTGCTAAGTAGGAACTTTAGAAGCAGTCAAACTTACGCTATGGAATATTATCATGATACTAGGCCAAAATCTTGTCAATATAATATGAGCGATGCTAGCATTTTAATTAACACAATGAAAGGCTTGAGTTTCTTTTATTCTGAATCACCATTATCTACTGAAAATAATGCAATGTGTCTAAAATCTGCTCACAATTGCATATTTCCCAAATTATTATGGTTATTTACATGGTTGTACTGAACAAATTTTAGCCAACAACTGAGATGCGCATTAATATCTATGGACTAATCCTATAACAAAGGGAATCCACAAAAGGAACCCAAAAAACTCATCAAATTCTGATATAATCAGTACCTGAGTGTCAAATATTGTCCATCAGTCAGTAGGAAACTGGCATCACCTTAATAATTCCTTAACTCAGTGATTTGTTAGAATTAGTTCCCTTCTAAACTCCTTAGTTCCAAAAAGTATCCCAGAACTAAATTTTCCATAAGAATCAACAGAAAGACCTTTCCTTGAAATTGTAGAACCACGTTTCTGCTAGTAATACAATGGATGCCAAACTTAAAAATTAAGATATACCTTGTCTAATGACACTAAACACCTGATAACCAGCCTAACGACTGTTTCCATTACCCACCTACTTCTTCAGTTTCTACCCATCTAATTGGTTCCTTGCATCACATACAATGGCTCGTTAACAACGCTGAGTGGAGAAAACGATCCACAACCAGCCAATTGTTGGCAAAAACCAGCAAATATATGACTCTTAAACACCCAACACAATGTAGTTACATAAATCAACCAAACCACGTAGGCAGTACATCGAGAAATGAAGTCCGGTCAGAAAGAATTTGGAGCGATAACCAAAGCAAAAGCAGAAGGCAATAATTCAACACAATAAAATAGTAAAATATCTAAACATAACAAGATATTTTGCGATTTACAACCCGTTGTCATGCAATACAACCATAATTATAAAGCATCAACATTGCCAACTATATATAACCATTATCAAAATGTCATAAGAAAAGGTCAGCCGCATGGCTCAGATACCAATCTTCGAACCGGATCAAAAAAACATAGGTAAAACACGCAAACTGAACAATAAGAAGACCGAAAGAACAAAATTTCATTACAAACAAAAATCCCATATATCAGTTCCGCAAGCACCAGATGTCCATAACGGGCGGTATTGGATAAGGCAGACGTTACTTCAAAAAATCTAGAATCCAAAAGAACTGAAAATTGATTAAAAAGCGAAAATTGGCAACCATGGAACAAAAGTACCTGCTCTCTGAGAAGATAATCCAATACAGGAGCGACCCAGATCCAATCTAAAGAACACGATTAAGAGGGTATCATTCAAATCGGAAGTGTTCTTGGTGTCAAAGAAAAAGCTAGAAAGAGGTGGAAAATAGAAAAGTTGAGAGAGAGAGAGCAAATGAGAGGAAAGTGGGGCTAAAGGAGAGAAAAGCAAGAAGAAGAATATCAATACGCCTAATACCAAATGAAGTCTAGAGAGAGAAACTAAAAGAGAGAGACAGACAGAGGGGCGTTGGAGGGAATAATTACTAGTGCCAGGCGTGCTTATCACTAACGGCAACAGAAGGCTACACCCCAGAAAAAATAACTGCTGTTACCATTTATGGAGTATGGACAATAACATTGTTAAAGATCCAATCTTTCTTAAATTCCTATCAATAACAGCGTCAGAAAAAATAATTCCGACAAGATAATGCTAGGATTACCGTCTGGGTTTTGGCTAAAAATATTTGTTACAAAATCTATTGTTAAGTTCTGCTTCCTTTCGCTTCTACTGTACATTTAATGAGAATGTTACGAAAGAAGAATTCTTTTCATTTTTTTCCTCACCAGCATTTACAGCTATAACATTCATAGGAAGGGAAAAAAGCTAGCAAAACTCGCCATTCCTTCCGTGAAAATAAATCAGATGACAGTAATGAAAAGAAAATAAAACTTCCAAGTGAATCGTCGAGGAAAAAGGGAGGTAACTTAACCTGCCTTTTATGGCTTCAGCAATCTAAAAAATTAATCTTTTTGTTCTTTTAGCATTCTGGGTGTCAGGAACTGTTGTTAATTTATGTAAACGGAATAATTAAACAAGGAAACGAAAGATGGAGAAAAAGGTAGGAGCTAGGGTGAAAAAGTTGGTACCTTTATGAGTTCATCAACAAGTTTTACAGGTGGAATTTGCTGGAATTGGGATTGGAATCTTTTGTTATGTAATGCATGTAGAATGCGAACGTATCACTTGGAGCACATAAACAAATACATATCTTTTTGTTTATGGAGAAAAAGAAATCACAGAATTGAGAAGAGAATCCTGGTTAATATTTACAAACTAGCAAAAAAAAAAATCGTCTTTTCTTTGTTTGTGTGTGATAGAGACAAGAGAGATGGTCCGAGAAAGACTAGAAATTTATGGTAGGTGATGGTGTAGAATGCTGAGTTCCGATTTGTTAGGAAAGCAATGGAAAATGAAATGAAGAGGAAGAAACGGTATTAGTGTAGGCCACTGCCCATCATTCATGCATCGCCATAAAAGCCAAAAGGTTGTGCTTTGTTCATGCTTTACCATTAAATACAAGACTTTGCCCATGTTCCTATCATCTCTTCTCCTACTTAATGGTTGAGTTGCCAAGTCCATACTTGAAATTATTTGATCTAATATAACAAGAAAGTGTATAGCAAATTTGAATTTCACACAATATTTTATATTAAAAGAATTAAAGAAGATGTATACATTTCAGTAACTATATAAAAATAAAACTTTCATTTTTTTAATAATAACAATAATTACTTTATCATGTAATTGATTCATATAATGTCATGGAAAGTATGATGTATTAGTATTACCAAGGTATTCTCTTATTTGGTGAACCAAAACTATACAAAATATTAGGATATTGCATTGTCACGCAACAAATGTAGATCGAAATCTGAAATTTAATACTGTACTTCCTATGTTCTTGGCATAAGACCTATTCCCATTAACCAATTTAACTAACTACCATCGTCATACAACTCATTCGAAGCGGAAGCCATGAAAGTCTCCCTAATTTCTCGACCCCCTGGAATCTCCCGAGTAACTATTACAGCTTCCTCTTCAAAGCTCTTTCTTTTCTCTTCTCCAGTGAGCCTCCTCTTACGCCAAGATCCACAACTCCACTTCTCTCCACCTCGTCACTCCCGGGAGATTGCCGCCATTGTCTCCCTCATCGCGTCGTCCATCTATCTGCTTGGATTCTTTGGCATCGATTTTGTTCAGTCCTTCATTGCACGAGCCTCCAACGATGCTTGGGACCTCGACGACGGTACCACCACCGATCCTAATTATCTCCTCAAAGAAGATCATCGCCTCGTCACTGTTCCTCCTCCCATTTCTACTCCTCCTCCCCTAATTTCATCTTTAACCTCCCAGGAAGACGAGGAGATCATCAAATCAGTTGTTTCTGGCACCATTCCTTCGTATTCGCTGGAATCCAAGCTCGGCGATTGCAAATGTGCGGCTCTTATATGGCGGGAGGCTATCCAGAGGATGACCCGAAGGTCGCTTGAGGGTCTGCCTCTCGAAGGATTTGACTACGACTCTATTTTAGAACAGTGCTGTGAAAGCTCGGTCGGGTGTGTGCAGATTCCGGTGGGCATCGCTGGTCCGTTGCTGCTTGACGGAGCCAGACAAGTGAGTTTTGCTTAGTCAAAAAAAGCTAGGACTTACTGGAAAGGGAGAAATTCATGCAGAAGTTCAACGAGAGCTCTTACTCATTAATCATGTGAGTTAGCAGTCCATATAAACCCTTTGTTAACGGAATAGAATTGACAAAACTAAAAATATTATAGGATTGACAAACGAAAACTAGATGTAATTGAGAAAAATACAGAAGTAAGAGGACAATTTTTTTTTTTTATCCCTTTTAACAATGATAAGATGCCAATGTCTGCATAATTGTAACATATTGATCTCCATTATTATTACTCTAGGTAGGTGGCATTGTTGATCAGTTGGTAAGGTTTGGAAAAGTTACAAGAGCAATTCTAGGTTTTAAGTTCGCACCTTATCATTCTGTTGAGCAGTTGGGTGTCAGTGGGGTGCTTGTTTTAGATGCTCTAGCAGATGGTCCAGCAGGGAAAGCTGTATGCTTCATTTTTTCTCTTTCATTTTTTAAAACATGCATCTTGTTTTTAGTATTTCAGGACAAATTTCTATACAGAAGCGAGTCAAAATCCTCTAAACCAGACACAAAAATTGATTTTTGTTCAATTTCAACACGTCTCTTTGCTGTATATGATGCATGATTCTTATACTTCAGGGATTGCCACCGACAAAGCGTGACTCCTTTGATCGGCTTATTCTGGGTGACATCATAACATCTGTAAATGGCAAAAAGGTTACAAACGGTGACTTGTACAGAATTCTTGACCAATTTAAAGTGGGTGAAAAGGTATAGCATTCACTTCACCTATACTTTTACCTTTGGTTTTAGGACATTAGATTTGAGGTAAGATACTTGTTACATTTCTGCATT
The DNA here is from genome assembly GCA_027564335.1 of Erythroxylum williamsii. Lineage (NCBI taxonomy): Eukaryota > Viridiplantae > Streptophyta > Magnoliopsida > Malpighiales > Erythroxylaceae > Erythroxylum > Erythroxylum williamsii. The sequence goes on along the minus strand of JANITW010000008.1, from coordinate 1,648,841 downwards.
GAATTTAACTAGCTCTCATGGTAGTAGGGAAACTAAGTTATACTATCATCTAGAAGTCAGGTAGTTGTATGTAAAGTATGGGAACAGTTATTGTCCCCCTACCTACTCACTTTATGTTAGCCTCTTAATTTATGTGTTGGCTGTAGAACCATTTTTGTAAGTATTGGAGACATAATCTTTGTCATCTTCATTTGATTTACTATATAAAACTTTCGTTTATAGGATTTTTCAGTGGAAATTATTTCCTTTTTTCCTGTTATTTGCTTCTTAATCTAGTGATCTAGCACAGGTAGAACTTGTTTATATGCAATGTCCATTAATTTTGTTGCGTTTACACCATCTTATTCTTTTGATAAACTAGTTAATAGTTGTTCAAGCATGATGCAAGTTCATTTGATGCCTGAAATATTTTGATGATCAGGTGATGGTAGAGGTATTACGTGGTGATCACAAGGAAAAGATTCCAGTAGTACTTGAACCAAAGCCTGATGAATCATGATCTGTGAAAGTCGTGGCCTGTAAATTGAATACAGCGCATGGACAAGATACTACTCTCAGGTTTGGATGTTATTCCTTTCAGGATAAAGGATCTTGCTGTATATATATCAGGAATTGTATTCTTTAATAACAGTCATTAAGATGATGTATCAACAAATGTGTTGTATCAATCTCTTTGAAAACTTTGAAGGTTCCAATCATTTTCCGAGATCTTTATATCACATGTTGCCTATCATCGTATCATAGAACAAATGTTATTGTTTTATTGTCAAGACATCATTCAGGAAAGGAAATGAAAATTCATGATTCCGAGGACTTGCTTTGGAGCACAAAAAGAAAATTTCCTCAATTTCAATCTTTGCTTGTACACACAAGTCTGCTATTGAATTCAGATCAAACATAACACTACATAATGGATTCTTGTTATGCCAGTAGAAAGAAATTTAGAAAGAGTGTTGGGGACATTTTCAACATACTTTGACGTTCTAAATTGGAATAAATGGTATCACTATGCATAGAGTAATCTTAAGTGAATTTTGTTATAGTAGTATAATATCATGCTTATTTCCGGATGTTTTGTTTATGTCATCTTACAAAACATGGAGTTGAATTCTTTAATTATCTTGTTAGAGTTTGGATTTTACTTAGCTAAGCTTAATTAAGGCTTTATTTTCATTCTTATCTTGATTGATTTTATTTTTTACAATTAAACGACCCTGAAGTTCACATTCATAAAAAGAGAAGATGGATCATGTGTTAGAATAAATCAAACTCATCTCACGCACTCAATAGGGTATATCATTTATTTTATAATTTCTTGTAGAGACTTGAATTGAGAATGAAACTTTACATAGATATTGAAGTGTTATCCTCTACCATTTTCAGGCCAACCAAAGTATCTTCTAGCACCAGCAGAGCGTGTGAGGCGATATGCGTCTTGGGTGGTGCTACAAGCATGGTGTTGAGGGATGGCATGACGAGAGTGCCTATTTTTAGATTTGGATCGACAAAAGGAACCTTTGAATTGAAGTTCTTCTTGGAGAACTCTGACAATTTCAATGCCTTATCCATCGTTTTTAACAGGTTTAGTTTCTATTATTGATGAAATAAAATTAGGATTTTCTGGTTTGCTTCTTGTTATGATCTTTAGCTCAAATGTACAAGGGGATGTGGTCGGGTCAAGTAGGTTTACGAGACTCCAAAGCATTCAATACTCAATTGCTGGAAGAAATCTTTATACGAGATTTAGGTGCAGCACTGGCGATGCAATGGGCATGAACGTGGTTTCAAAAGCTGGTCAAAATTTCCTTGACTTTCTTCAAACTGAATTCCCTGGCATTGATTTCATTGGCTTATCTGGTATTAAACTCGTTTTTCCTAAGTGGTTATGTTAATTATCATACCCGGTGGGGAGGTTATGTTATTGTTATTCATTGATTATCTAGGTAATTTCTATTCGGACAAGAAAGCTGCTGGTTTAAACTGGATTGAAGGGTGTGGTAAATCAATTATTTGTGAGGCAACAGTCCCAATTTATTCCCATCATCGAACGGCCCCAATATTTCACTCTACTTTCTCGATCCCTTTGGAGTCTCCTGAGCAACTATTACAGCTTCCTCTTCAAAATCCAGTCCAATGCCCCATATAATCCTCTTCCACTCAATCTCTGACCCTGTGTCTTCAATCTCCAGACGCTTCACTCGTTTCTTGCACTCGAGGTAGGCTCTCGTGATCTCTCTCCCAACTGACGATTCCAACCCAGTGACTCGGTGAGTCAATTCTCTCGATTGGGCATGTTTGAGATCTGGTGCTTTTTGTCCGATTAGGATTTGTTCAGAAGAAGGATATGAATTGCAGATCCCTACATGGATTTGGAACTAGTATTTTTTGTGTAAATCATGTATGTTTATGTATAGATATGAACATGGATGCTTGAGTTAGGTTGTGGGATCCGTAATTTTCAGAAATGGGAATGGACAGTAATCGGAACATTGGATTACCATATTCCAACTCATGTTACTTTCAGACTCTTTGAAAGTCACTCAGTATATAAGCTCACTTGTTCATTTTCCTATCTTTCTTTCCATTTGATTTTCTATATATGTAGTCTTTATCTTTAAAGAAGTCTTTTTGGGTTGAAGTTGATATCCTGTGTTATATTAGGGTAACTTGGTGCCTTTTTGGTTGTTGTTTGGGAAGGTGTATGTTATCGTCGGCATTACTTGGTGCCTTTGTAGTTATTGTTTGTAAACTAGAATTACCAAGGCAACTGTCTTTGTAATTCTAGTTTTTCCTTTTTTTTTTGTAGTTATTAACTTAAATTGTTATGTATATGAACAAATAAGGAGGTATTTTTATGTCTTTGTGCTTGCAGCTTGGATTTGTGGAGAAGAACATCCTGAACTGTGACTTTGATCTGGTGTTATCAGATCCTAGTGATGCCAACACAAACAACACTACCCTATTTTCTGATGATACAGATGACAAGTCTCAGAGGAGCACAAATTCAGAAATAGAGTTGTCAGCTCATCAAGAAGATGAGGTTAGTATATTATGGACTTGAATATAGCATAATGGCAAGTAGTTACTTGTGCTGTTTATGAATTCTTACTGGGAGCTAGAGGTCGCCTTTTGGAAGGAAGTTATTTTAATTGATCCTTCTGCGTTAATTTGATGCAATTTTTATGTAGTTTCTTTCTCCTTTATTACCACCTTTCTGATTTGGCTTTCGACATTTGTTGTTTTCCTTAACAATCCCACAGTTCTGTTGTTCTATGGAGAGTCACTATTTGTAATGATTGTAGATTCGATCTCTTGAGGCTGTCCACAAAATCTTTGAGGAGTTTCCAAGGTCTTTTATGAATACTCTACATGTTCCACTCAACAACAGGTAGAAGAATTATTTTTAATGATTATAGATTTGAGTGAAACAATTTGACCTTAAACACTTGAGTGTAAGAAATTTGTGAGAAGAATTCAATTTGGTTTTATATTTACTTTTGAACAAAGATGTCTTATTTTGACTTTGTATCGGTAAAAAGCGATTATGATATGTGTTGCAACTTAAGTCTTATTGGCCCAAGTTAATGAGTTGTGTGTACTTAATTTTATGAAGAATTAATTGATTAGGTGTAGTGGTTTGGCATGTTTGCTCGCCCTGGGTGAATTTGTTAAGCTGTCATTTTGTATTTATTTTGTATTTAATTTTCTTTAATGTGTTGAAATTATTATTCAAAATTAATGACATTGCCTCTTAATTGTTCTCTAATGAATTTCTATACTTTAGAGATGAAATTGAATCAAAAAGATGCAAAAAAAACAAAAAAAATTCGAAATTCCAGATTGATAGCAAATTCAGTGACTAAGCGTAGGCACGTGCAAGAATGGAAAAAAATCTGCAGATCTGCTTTCAAATTCAAATCTGATTGGTTTGAGGTTTTCATAATCTTGGAAGATCAGATTGTTGAAGATTTGTAATCTAAACACGTAGGAGATGTGATCTGCAAAAGATGATGGAAAAAAAAGGGATCGAGAAGGTATAAAAAGAGGGAAAAAGTTATTGTTTATGTTATCCCTAAAGTTAGCATAGTTTTAGAATTTTCTGCAGTATTTTTATTTTTAGTTCAGTTCAATTTTCGTTTATGCATTTTTCTTCAATGGATTTTTGTATTCTTTAGGAAAAGATAGGGATGGAGACTATATAATTTGTTAGTTGTTTGATTTTCAATTCCGTTATGAGTAGTTAAAATCATTTTTCTTGACTGAAGGGAACCATGTTATTATCTATTATGTGTGAGATGTTTCAATGAAATTTATTTTGTTGATGAGCATTGACTATCTTCCGACTTACTTTTTCAAATTGATTTAATTGATTTCTAGGTGCACAATTAGGGATTGATTCGATTAATAGCTAGATTAATAAAATATGACGTTCAGCTTTGTTAATCACAAGTATGCTGGATTTTCCAACTTAATTTACTGAGTTTATTACTAATGGGGCAACTAAGAAAGATCTATCCGTAACATTTTGTTCCTCTGAAAAATGTATCTTGGTTTGGCAGTTGGTGGATGTATACAGAATTTCCTGAAGGGTTAACTGTGACATCGTCCTTCACTGTTCCACATGATGCATCTGCCCATGAATCTTTCATGTCTGGCATCATGTAAAATGCATTGGCCCTTAGTTATTGGTGTAAGTTCCAACACCCAACAGCTGAATGGCCTTGGGGGCTGGGGCTGACATGGATACAGTGCTCTTGAGAATTTAACTTAAGATTGAGCAGCATGAGAAAAAGAGAAAAAGAGAACTTAGTATAAAAGGATACTTGGACTTATCAGACATTTACTGTTGTTAGTATCATCAATAACTGATCTCTGAATTACTTTTTTAAACCTCAACTTCCCCACTTTTAATAAGTTGTCTGCTTATAGTAGTCTTTGTTTTATACTATTTGCAGCCTGGTCCGGATTCCATAGGAATCATTGCTATTTCTCATAGTTGCACTGGTGCGGCAGCACGAGCCTGTGGCCTGGTGGGTCTAGAGCCTACTAGGGTGAGTAATCTGGCGCTGTCCACTGATCTTATTTTTCAAGCTTTAAGAATTATTAATGTTTATTCTCCTTCCAGGTTGCAGAAATCCTAAAGGATCGGCCATCTTGGGTCCAAGACTGCCGAGCTTTGGATGTGCTGAATGTGCTGCCCACTGCTAATGGTGGAACCATTGAGCTGTTGTACATGCAGGTAAGAAAATCAGGAGCAGCTATCGTATCTATGGACTATCCTAGTGGACAATATTTACATTCTAACGATTTCTTGATACTCCAGCTATATGCGCCAACCACGCTGGCACCTGCTCGTGACTTTTGGTTATTGTGCTACACTTCTGTTTTAGAAGATGACAGCCTTGTGGTATGCCTTTAATTTTGGACATATGTTGACTGTTACTAGTTGTTTGGTCTTTAAAATTATTTAACATAGTCTTTTTTCCTAGTGTATTGACATAATCTGATGTGATGCTAAGGTTTGTGAGAAATCACTTAAGAACACTCAAAATGGCCCTAGCATGCAACCAGTCCAACATTTTGTGAGAGCAGAAATGCTGCCAAGTGGGTACTTGATACGACCTTGTGAGGGGGGTGGCTCGATCATGCATATTGTTAACCATATGGATCTGGAGGTTGGTTGTTCTTTGAGAAAAAAATTATCGTATGACTTGTGAAACTTTGTCCTCATTTGATTAATGGATCATAACCTATAATTTCCATTTTGCTAATTAGCCCTGCAATGTGCCTGAAGTTTTGTGTCCACTATACGTGTAACATCCCGTCACTGATGGGAAGGTTATATTGGTAAATTGGGACTGGTTAGGATTTTTACCGCATATTATCGACTGAGAATTTATTGGCCTCTAATTTTAGAGGTCATGGGTCAATTGGTACATGCACATCTAGGTACATGCATTCATGATACTTTTCCCAGTAGTTGATTGTGATACTGATATGAATTGTGAAATTGGAGATAATTAGATATGATTTATGAAATATTGGAAATTTTGGAATAATTGGGTCTGAATAGTTGAATTGGAAATATTTTAGAGTGACTGTTAACTGATTGTGAGCCTAGGAAATTTTTCTGGAAATTTGGGAGAAAATGTCCAGACCGAAAATTCTCCGAGTGGCGGACTGATCGATTTTATAGGACTAAATAATTATCTAATGGCAATGGGAAAGTTAGATATATGATTTTAGAAATTAATATGTTGAGTTATTGAACATTGGAGACGAATTG
>JANITW010000008.1:1625944-1636732 GCA_027564335.1 Erythroxylum williamsii | reverse complement strand
AAAATATTTTTTATCCGTAAGTTACCCACAAAAGTTGAAATGATTGAAAAATTAAAAATTTTATCTTTAAAGTATAAAACTGTTTATTATATTTCTATTTTTTATATACAATATTTATTTAAAATGAAATTAACTTTCATTTAAGTCTTTAAAGAATATATTTATTGATAAATATGTAGTAATCACTTGCTAGTCTTATAGATAACATTCATTACTTATCCGTTTTATTATATTTTATAAAAATAAAACCAACTCAATATTACTTAAAAACATTTTTTGACAAAAGGAAAGAAAAAAGGGTTCCAGAGGTCGTGGGCATAAATGGAATTGCAGAAACCCTATGAGGGTTTTAACATAAATAGCTCACGAAACCTAATTCACAGGCCGTCCGTGTTTGCTCCTTCCGATCGCATCAAGAGAAGCTCTTCAGAGACTTAAACCCTTGAGATGGGAGTGTTCACGTTCGTTTGCAGATCCTCCGGCGGTGAGTGGACCGCAAAGCAGTACTCTGGCGATCTAGAGGCCTCGGCCTCGTCCACCTTCGAACTGCAGAGAAAACTCGTTAAGACTGCTCTCGCCGCCGACTCCTCTGGGGGCGTTCAGTCCTCTTTCTCTCTCATTACTCCATCTTCTGCCGTTTTTCAGGTTTTTTTTAATGTTTCATTTTCTTTTATACTATGAAATTAGTTAGTACCCATTTGTATCCTAGTGTTGTAGATATGTTTTTTTGAAGCAAATAAACGATTTTTGAATGGAATTGTGGGCATGTAAGCATTTGTCAAAAGATTGTGACTTAAGAGTATGGAATCCATTTCTATATGGTATAGGTGATCATCGGCGCTGTTGGAGGCGGAGCTTTCATCGGTGGTGGGGGAGCTGCGGCTGCTCCGACAGGAGGTGCAGCACCTGCAGCTGAGGCACCTCCTGCTGAGGAAAAGAAGGAGGAGAAGGAGGAGAGTGATGACGACATGGGATTCTCACTCTTTGATTAGAAAAGTATGCTAAGCTATATTGCTGTTATATTTGTCCGTCTTGTTTTGTCGTTTTTGCAGAAAAAGTTGAGTTGGAAATGCTTGGATTTAGATTTAGACAATGGAAATCTATATCTCAAACAATGTCATTTTTGAGAAGTTTATACCTTTTAGAGCTTTGCATTTCTTGCATTAGTAGTACTTATATCTCTCAATTTCATATCCCGTGGCAATAACAAAGGAAAGGGGAGCAAAAAACAGAACCACTTTTGCTTCTTGCAGACGATTCGAATCACTTGTCACTATTTATAAACAACACAACTCCATTTCTTCATTGGAGAAGATATGTATGTTCATGCATGCATTGGAGTTTGGATATGAAATGCCAAAAGTTCCACACTTGAACCATAATTATTCCACCGGGAAACCAAGTGACCCAACAGTGATAGCCTTTGTTGGTAGGGTCAGTCATATCTTGATGAGTATAATGACATGCACAGCCATGATACTAGGTGCAGTTCACATTCCTAAGCAACATCAACGTTGTATGAACGATCGTGTGTGTTGTAAGAGTTCACAAGTGAAATAGTTAATATACAAGTTTGCTGAAACGCAGAAGAAAAATGAAGAATAAAGGTTGAGGAAACTCCCTTGTTTAAAAATTGTGCCAGAATGTCCCAATGATGATTCCATAGTTCGCTCTGCGGGTGCAGAGGAAGTTTCGGCAGACTTTTATGACTGCTCCGGCGACTCTGCCTCATCTTAGCTACAGATTGATTTCCTGATCTCGTATCAGTCCATACATTACCAAATAATAGCATCAACCACGGCCACCCCCGTAAAATGTTAGCTCTTGCTTCACCCACTCGGCGTCCAACATCATTGCTGTATATCAGCATCTCCCCTAATTCTACATTACATCCATTCCCTTTTTTATTTATGCGTTACACTTGCTTTGCGCTGGCTTTAGGACCATTTTATCAAGTCGACTCAGTGCCAGAAACAGGTTGAATTTTTCGGCTTAGAAAAATGTGTCCTACCAGTGTGGAACCTGGAGTTGACCTACTAATGTGCTTGTGTATTAATACCATCGTTATAATAAAGAAAAACAACTACTGCCTCCAATTAATGACAAATTAACAAAACGGTAGGTGACAAACTCGGGAACTGAGAAAATTTGTGGCGTAATATGACACAGAAGCTAGAGGGAACTCTCAAATGGGACAATTCAAGTCCCAAGGTGGGTTCTATTTCATTGGGTTTAACTTGTTCAAATAGGCTTTTGTACGAGGAAAATGACCAACGGGCCTTTGGCTCATTGGTATAGATGATTACGATTCATCGACACAAAAACAGGAAACATTCAACTTGATGACGTAACATGATATAACTTAACCTTATAATAACTTAACCTTATAATTGTCCGAAAAGTTAGGAGCTACATAAGAGGGCAAACAGGATCGAATCTTTGGATACGAAAATGTATATTTACGGATTAGGAAATGCCCCAGTGTAAGTTCCAGTGAATTGCCTTTACACATCTATTATGTACAGGTAAAAGCGTCTTCCAGTTGCATGGACACAGAAGCTGGCTAGCCACGTTTATCAACTTATTTAGCTGAAAGTAACTGTCGCCAACAGTTTTGCAGTTGTTCTTTTTATACACAATGATCGATATTAAATTATTAATACGTATCCTGAAGAGTGTGGATCGGCGATCCATTTATTAGGATTAGAAGGCAACTGAATTTGAGATATTGATCGTAAGGACCGTGTATCTTCATCGTTGGTCCAAGTCGAAGATGTCCTCTTTAAGGATTCACACGTACATGTCAGAAAGTAGTTGATCATGATCGTCATGTCCTATTTATGCTCAAACCTTGGAAAAGCCAATGAGGCCGTTTTCTTTCTTGATCAGACGTTGCACTGGAGCTGCTCATGGGGGTTGTAGGTCCGCTACAATCCTCTCCACGTTCTGATCTGAATATCGACGTTGGAGAATCATTTTCCTTCATATTCATCGTCTCTATGAATCCTACTTCTCGGTGAGTGTGAAGACGCCGGTAGTCTTTAGATTTAGGACTCTTCCCATAGCTGGCTCCAATGCTTAATGTCAGCTCCACTTCACTGTCTTCACAGCGATTTATGGATTTCTGGGGTATGTAAAAGCTGGAGCCTGCTGCTCTCTTGTCATCATCTACACTAATTCCTGTGGATAAGTTTCCTTCAGCTGGTCTCTCCAGATCAAATCCTCTAGCCATTTTCATGGTCGCGCCGGAGCAGCTTCCTCTTCTCTCTCTTGTATTCTGTTCATCTCTTGAACAGTACTGAACACTGGAACGGTGCTGCGATGTTGAATTATGCGGGTTAATGATTAGGGAATGGTTAATGTCTGAAGTAATAGTCATTGGCGTCCAAGGTTTACTACTGTGATTACTGATTTCCATTTTCAACTCATCCATCAACATCCTCTGAACACTGTATAGCCTGTGGAGTTCTCGTACCTGCAAAATAGTTCCAAGTTTCTTGTGAAAATTTTCCCCTTTTGAGATATAATGAGCTGACCTTGGATTTGAACGGGACGTTTATGTTAACTACCTGGTGCTTGAAAATGTCTTCTTGCATCTGCATTGTCTTCTTAATGGACTCGACGTTGCGATTTGTGGGCATCTTGTTTGTTGAGAAGCTAATAAACTTTTCTGATGATCCAGAAACTTGAAGGTCCTTACTAAGCACTGATCTGTCTCGCAAAAAATAGTATCTGTCGTCCACACTATGGACGCGAAAGTCACTGCTATTTGATGATTCTGTTAGAAGATTGATAGTAGCATATTCAAGCTCAGTTCCCATTCCTGCAATGATGGTCAAATTCCAAGGTCTCTAAGAAACACGAAAATCGAAGAACATTACATCCAGGGTTTCAGTTTCTGAATTGACCCACTAAGAAACTGAAGGAAAGGGAGACTGAAACTAGAAAACAAGAGCAAGGAAGTGGATGATGACATCAGAACTTCTATCATTTCAAATGCGTTAGGTATGATTTCTGAATGGCCACTACCTGGAGGTGGAAACAGATATATAGTCAGTAGTTGACCCTAATATTTCTACCAGTCCTATATGCAACATCTTTTGGATAACAAAGACTAGTGGAAAAGATCTGAGATTGAGTCATATCCAACATTTTTCATACTAAAAATTGCCATGTGCAACCAATCAATCAAAAGAATAAGAAACGAAAAGAAAAGTCTGATCTTTCTCTACTTCAGTTGCATCAGCTTTCTAAATTACTGAATTCTCCTCTAATACTGTTTTAATTGTTTTCTAAGTGGATCTGACGAAGGCAAACATCAAGCATGACAGACATTGCTTTTCGTTAAAAACAATTAAAGTTTCTCTTCGAAAACGTTCCAATTATGGTATTGGGGAAAGCGTGGGGACAATGAGGCTGTTCAAAATTGCAGCGGGAGCTCCTAAAGTGTGACAAACAGTAGCTAACACAGTGAACAAGGTTGAGGAGAATAGTGACAGGAAATTTAGGTTTCTTTATCTCTACCCTGGTGGCGCAAAATCAATATCCAAAAAATAGCGGTCTGGATCATCTTCAGGAACTCTGTGCAGAACAGGTTATCGCTTCTCTTACTTAAGCTCAAATTTACTATTCTGATGAACTTCACATTCTGCAGTGAATTGTTAATGGTGTATGGAAAACGAAGATGTTTCTCAACAAGAGCATATTTTGTTCCTGATGGTCAACTTCCTTAAGAAACAGGAACAGTAAGACGTGCTTAGCAAAATTCGTCGTCAAAGTTTCTGGATTTAAGACTTTGCAAGCAGCCAACAACTAACTACCAAATCTGAAAGTGCCAGAACAAGAGAAGAAAAAATTTACAGGCATGGTTATTACCTGGAACAAGAAGTACCCAGAGAGCAAATCTGTGTCAAAAAGCTCATTGAACATCTTCCACCTTCATATCCCACCAGCAGATGAGCTGGCTTATTAGTAAACAAAGCCAGATAACTTAAAACAACCATTTCCTTGCACAGCTTTTAAAACAACCATTTCCTTGCACAGCTATCTTCCATAACACATTACAGGGAACGGAGAAAACTAAGCAGTGCGTCTGTGGTGAACTCGTTGGGTGGGGAAGATAAATTGGAAACACTGCAGGCGAGGAACCAAAAATTCCTGTTGGTCGACAAGGCCAAGGATTAGTAGTCCCTTGACGATTTGGAGAAACAACAAAGCAATGATCTTTCACTTAAAAAATTATGAACATGATCTTAAAAATTCAAGCTTGACAGGCTGTGAAGAGAGGAGGGCAAAAAAGCTGGAACTTTCATTGTGTTCCCTGATCCTGAAGAGTAATACTTTGATGTTGGTGTGTGTGTGCGTGTGTGTGAGAGAGAGAGAGAGAGGGAGAGAGAGAGTCTCCACTTTATATTGTTCATATAGTTGTATATATCTTTTTTCATATATAGAACTGAGAAACTCACACAGGGACCACAATTATAATTATATAATTGTATAATTTTGGTGGGACCACAATTTCATTTTCATTACAAAACAATAATAGAAATGTCAGCTCCTCTTGAACAATGAACATTAACTAATACGTAGGACATTGAACAAGATATTCCAGAGAAAAAGGTCTGTAGCAGACCATGAAAATGTGAACGAATAATGAAAAGCTTGCTCTGGCCCTTAAAGGAGTATTTTGATTTATCACTAATCGAACATATACTTAACTGGTAAATCGATGTTAATTCTATTAAAAAAATAAAAAATGTGTTACTGCATATGTCGAAGATTTTATCAACATTTATGAGAGGGGATCGTGTTCTTAGATCAGTTAACACTAAGGACCCTACAAATCTTAACCAGGAGTTGGATTTCCATTTCTGTTCAGAATTGAAGCTTCCTGACATATATCATATCATCAATCTGTGCTGACTTCAGGGTGTGTGCATATATGATAAATAGTCAAAAATAGAAGCAAAAGTGTAAGAGAATATTTTTTTAAAATTAGTTAAACTAGATCATAGTTCGGTGTATTTCAACCTCAAAATATATAAGATATTGCCTTATATACATAATCTAAAATACCAAAGTACCATAAAGATCCTTGAAACCCTGCAAATCACGATCAAAATGCTCCCAAATGGGCCATAAAAGTGGATAATAAATTGACTGGGTAAAAAGGAAACTCCATCATCATACATCGCTTTCCTTCAAAAGCTTGAGGATCAAAACATGGCTGTCCTCAAACACGCAAATACATAATATAATTTTCAAATTCTCCAACCTGATCTGGAGAACTTAATATATATATATATATAGAACCACTTATATCATTTCCACATGCCTCAGGTATATAATAATGAAGATGAACTAGTGTTTGCTTGCTCACATATATACGCATATTTGTAGGTAGAAGTGGCATGACTTCAGTTGTCTTCTTGTTTCTGTTCAATCCCAATTAAAAAAGCTCATGCGTAACATGGCCTAGTCCGGCGTGTGTCCCCATCCTGTCCAGATGTATCATAAATTGGCAGGTTTTGGGTTTCTATATCTTTTCTTTTTTCCCCTTTTCATATGTCGTTAGGACTGATTTGAAGAGCAAGCATAGCTGAATTATCTTTTTAATATACCATAAATTAATCAGGATTTGTTCAGGATATAGTGCCAGATTGGTTACACTTCATATAGTTTACAATATCTTCAGCTACCTAGGAGAGTAGGTAATATAGGCGAAATATGCAACAAAGACATTCTAGTTTTAAAAGAAAGACGACATATGTAAATAGAGGTAGATCCGAAAGGGACTTAAGATTCTCATGATCATAAAGTTTTATGGTACTTAAAAACAAAAAATACACACACACAAATCCTCGAAGCTACGAAACAAGATCACATTGGAAATAACATGCATATCCATCCAAGGAAAATGGAAACTGAGAGTACTCAGATCTTTTGTTTTTTTTTTTCTCTATTAAACTTCTTACGGGGCTTAGTTTTCATCGAACATCGAATGAGATGCTAACAAAGATTTCCTTTACTAGGTGTCTCCAGCTTCAGTGCATAGCTAGGCTTCTAGAGAGACTTAATTGCTTCGGTTGTGTCTTGTTCATTTATGATTCTAGATTTAGGAGGGTAATCTCCACTTGTAGGCAAACACTAGGTAAAATTAAACTTGATCTTACCAATTATATGTAATCTTTGTTTCGTTATATGCTTGGAGTACTTTAATGGAAACCTGTAATTACAATAAATCCAGGCATAGTTTATTCAATAAATAACTGCGGAAAGTCTTCATTAAGTTCAATAAAATACACAACTTTGGTTGGAGGTTCTTATCTTGTTGTAATATAATAAGAAGAAGCAAGAGGGTAAAGTGATGGAAGTATTAAAGGACAAAGGACAAGGTGACGGCATCTCCAAGTAAGGGAGGGTTTGAGAGGACGAAGAGAAGAGCACGCGTTGTAGGCAGTTCAAGGCACAAGCCGCAAAGGCTGTGGGTCCTCTTCCACTGTTTGCCCTTTTACTTTGTTGGCTCTTCATGTCTGTCTCCTCAGCCACCACCTGCCACTCTCTTCGTCATTCTCCACTTTCATGCCATAAACTATACAAACTATTTCCAAAGCTTCAGTTCAGAATATTTCCATGTTGTGATGGTACAAGTTCAAGAAAAGACGATAGTTTCTTATTACCAATATAAGTAAAAAGGGAATGCAGAATGCTATTCATATGAAACGAATACAATCGAACATACTGGAGATATTTTTGCAATGAGAGGAAGGAACTATATGGGATGGAGTAGCATGAACTATATATTCTCTTTAAATATACTTTTATTTGGATTTGTAGAAGTAATAATAATTTGGACCAATATGTATTAACTTCTTCCTTGAATTGCTGATCTTTTACGTATTTATGAACAATGACAGCATCTTTCTGGCCTCAGTTTCGATATCTTAGATCATGGTACTAAGCACCATATTAGCACATCTAAAGCAAAAATTGGTCATAAACTAGAATAAAGATTGAGGCATTTTAACTTTTAATATCTTATTTTCACCTGCACTTAACTATTGTATCTTGAATTATTGATGTGAGTGTGTTTGTGTTCAAAGACTAGTATCTTGACTAGCTTGTGAAAATTGGCATGATTGATAATATTTCTACCACTTTTTTCTTAATTCGGTAATACGTGATGCTCAAATTTACCTGCACCTTGTAAACTTTCGTGAATTATTATGATTGGGAGGTAATATAATAATTACAATAATTAGCATTTTGTTAATGGTAACTAAGAGTTGCTCCCTAGTAAGCTATCTAGTTACCCAATTTAGGCGCTTGTTCTAGTTTAATATTGTAAGTTGCATGGTAACATTTATATATGCCAAACAAGTAAAAACAGCCACAACCCAACACATAAGGGTAATCTTGTTAAGTTTATTCTATCCTACTTTAATCTACGTTGTTAGATTGGGATGGTGCATGTATTTGTTTTTATCGACCTAACGTTGTTGTGTTTTGGTTACATATATGTTCGAGGTAAAACACAATTCACGGTCTTGTCGAAATTTGATACAAATAGTCTGTTGCTGACAACTAAGGAATATTCATGCTCATGGAGACAAAAAGATCCCACGTTTTATTTCCTTTTAATTTACACAAATAAGATGAGGGATTGACCTCTTGCTCTTTGCTACCAATATGACCATACTGGAAATGGATATAAGAAAATACCAATATGTAATACTATAAAAATAATACCAGATGTGAGTTAATTTTATGTTTTATAAGTATAGATAAAAAGGCTGAATTCAATTAAATCTAAAAATTTTTAAGAAAATTTGAATTTAAGTTTGAATATGATAAAATATAGAAAAAAACGAATCAAACTTACTTAAATTTATCTAAAGAGTTTAAAATTGTTTATTAAATTAAATTAAAATTTTAACTATATTTAAATGTAATTTACTTTGAATAAATTCAAATTAATTCATTAAAAAATAAAGAATAAAATAATTAAGAATACTAATCTAAATTCACATTTTCTCATATAATTTATTAATTTTGGACATTTACTAAACTCAGTTAACTAGAGTGGTGAATCTCATTTTCATTCCATTCTGTAAGTTAATCCAACATAATATTTTTTTAGAAATTCTCTGATAATTGTAAACCGATATTTAAAAGAAAGAATTGCTTAATTATCAAAATCTAAATATTTTGTAGGAACTGTATTGACTATTGAGTATTGTTCTCCAAGAATTTGAGCTTGATTGTTAGGAATTCAATTCAAATCAAACTGCTTTAGGTTTACGGTTACTCAAGAGTTTTAATGAAGAGATAAGATATAAAAGGACAAGAGGTTCCGATGTTTCTTATTTTGTTTTTGATGCTAAACCGGTACATGCTCGTTCAGACAACAAAACAGACATCATTCATAGATTGTCTGAGCAGATCTTAACCCCTCTCTTCCTCGTCCGATAACTTGGGAGGGTAATTTCATGTTAACTCTAATGGCAGTTGGCCTCCTATGGTTACAGGTAACCGGACTGGTTTAGTCGTTTTGTTCATCCCATATCTAAGAGCATAGCCACCATTTATTGAACTAGAGATCATACCATAGATTTTTTCACAACTGTATAATAAATTATATATGGTATGAGAACATTTTAAAATAATTATTAAAAGAATACCGTACCTAATCCTTAATATATGCATTTATTTTTGTAATATTTTTTGTTATCCCAAATCCATTCCATTTCTCAAAAGATATATAAAATGAGTTGTTGGTCGTTTTTCTTTAATTCTTTAAGGTTGTTCTCATGTCGTTTTCATTTCCATTCAAGATACAATTAGAGCACTATACACCAATGGCATCTCTTTGAGAAAAGGTACACGAGAGAAAAAATTATAAAAACTTAGCATCTTATAATAATAACTTTTAATTTTTTAAATATAAATTTCTTCATTCGATGATTAGATAACAATTACTATATAGTACTCGTTATCCACCAAATTATAATTATTTTACAAATTTTATTATTTTATTGAACATTTTTTGCAAGCAAGAACTAAGTTTGATAAGATGTGATATATAGAATTTTCTATTTTAGTAATGTAATTAAATAAAGTGTAATCTTGGTTAGATGTGACAAATCTCCACTAATTAAGATGATTATGGGAATCTCACTACGTCATTTTCTGTAATCTTATGATTAAATAGTAGCTGTATACTAAACTTATGTCATATGGCATCCAATTATTAGATAATACCAAAGTCCAACCAAATTGCGAGACAGATACGATACTCATATCCTGAATAAAGCCAGATTGGTCATATTTTAACATTAAAAATTGGGGAAGCCCTAAACTAAAATCCAATTACCTAATGCCATTGGTTCCTACCGACAAATAGAAATAGAATTAGATGCCATTTAAAGTGCTGCCGTGATCTACTAGATTAGATTGGCTTAATTAAATAGGTTGTTTAACTCCTAATTTGAAGGAGAGGTGCTTCGGAGTTGGTGTTCAAATCTGCAGGCATGCCTCGTGAAGCGTCTGAACGACACTTCTTCATATTGGTGGATGAGATCCTGTTTCATTATCTGGTACTCCCTCTGTTTCATAATAAGAGTCGTTTTAGATATATTTTAATTATTTAAAATAAGTGTCATTCTTGACTTTGTATGCATATTTATAATTTTTCTTCCAAAATTAATCTTCTATTTCTCTCTCATCTTAATTATACAGATTACAATTTCAAGACAATTTCTCTCACATGCTAATTTAAGATGCTGATTA
>JANITW010000008.1:1606482-1625844 GCA_027564335.1 Erythroxylum williamsii | reverse complement strand
TCTATAATTTTACCATCTTTCTTAATAAGTGTGTATTTTTCTAAAACGACTTTTATTATGAAACGGAGGGAGTATTAAGTTTTTAATTACCAAGGAAAAGATAATCAATGATTCCTTCAGATTCTGCCCGGTCTTTTTCATTTTCAGATTTGCTTCGTGTTTGTGAATAAACTTCTCGTCATATTCTACTTCTTGACATATGAAAATAATTTTCCTTTCTTAAAATTTTTTAAATATGATTAAAAAATTATCCTTTTTTATAAATTAATAAATTATTATAATAAGAGGTTTTTAAATTTTTAATATTGTATAACATCCATAATAATTTTTAATAATAACTGGAAAATATTTAATTGAATTTTAAGATAAATTATATGTCCTCATCTTATCAAATTATAAATGCTTTAAAAGAAAAAAACTAGCTATAGGATAGAGTGCAGGCTCACTTATTGGTCCTTCTTGTCAAAGAAATATAAACTTAGCAGTAGCATGTATCTTATACAACAACATTTACGTAAAGATATATGCATATTTATCATACATATGTATATAGTAACGGAAGCTTAACCAAGATAAATACCTCAAACCATTGCCTCTCTATCAAAGATTTGGATGTCTCTGTGAAGTTTGAATCTTCTATCGTCTCCTTAGCAGAACAGATGGTGTAAACAACCGCTTAGTGAAGATGGGGACCCAAACAACATTTATATCCGTTTTTCATACCTACTTGGTCTCTGCCCATCACAGAGAAGAAGGGTATATGAGCGACAAGATGTGCATGTGTTAAGGGTGAAATCATTAAATGGACCATATCTTAACAGTGGAGGGTTAGGTACAAATTATCTTACATTCTCCCACTTGGTCCATTTAACCCAACACCACGCATAGCAAGAAATCAAATATATGAATCATGGCGATAGGTCTTCTTATAGTGAGTATTATCTTTCATGTACTACATATATAAAATTTCTCATTATTAGTCCTTAAACTTAATGAATAAACCATATGTTTATTCTAGGTCTAAATTAAATGGCGTTTCTCAAAACCAATTAAAATATGTGCACAAAGTATACGAGAAAATATCAAATTGAATAAGAGTTCCATTGAATCAACAAATGTACAACAAAATCACATTATAGAACTAGGTCTCATTTGCACTATGTAATCCTTAAACTGCTTAGGTGGCATGCCTTTAGTTAAAGAATCCACAATCATCAAATCAATGCTAATGTGCTCTATGACAACTTTTCTTTCCTTAATCCTAACATTCCAACAGCATATGTAATGTCAGGTCGGGCTTAGACCTGAGCATACATAAGACTTTCGACAGCTGAAGCATATGGAATGTTCTTCGTGTGTTTCCGCTCAAAGTTATTCTTCGGGCATTGATTCAAACTGAATCTATCACCCTTGACTATGGGTGCTACATTTGCCGCACAATCTTTCATCCAAAATCTCTCTAAAATTTTGTTAATATAGGTCTCTTGAGACAAACTAAAAATACCTTGAGATCTTATTTCTCTATGGATCTTAATGTCAATGACATAAGATGCCTCACCTATATCTTTCATATCAAAATTCTTTGAGAGAAATTGTTTCGCCTCATATAGCAGACCTTTATCATTAGTCGCAAGCAAAATGTCATCCACGTATAACATAAGAAAACAAATCTTACTCCCACTGACCTTCTGGTATAAACACCGATCCATTATATTCTGTTCAAAACAGAATGAAGTGATAACCTCATGAAATTTTAAATATCACTATCGGGAGGCCTGTTTTAACCCATATATGGATTTATTAAGCTTGCAGACTAAATGTTCACCATCACTAGAGGTGAATCCTTCAAGTTGTTTCATGTAAACCTCTTACTTTAGTTCACCATTGAGGAGCGTCGTTTTTACATCCATTTGATGTAACTCAATATCAAAATGAGCAACTAATGACATGATTACACGAAGAGAATCTTTCTTAGATACAAGAGAAAATTTTTCCGTGTAGTTGATTCCTTCCCTCTGAGTGAACCCTTTGACAACAAGTCTTGCTTTATATCTTTCAATGTTGCCTCGTCAGTCTTTCTTTGTCTTAAATACTCATCTACATCCAATGATTTTCACACTATTTGGCAACTCAACGGGATCCTAGACATGATTAGATGCTATAGAATTCATCTCATCCTTCATAGCATTGTATCACAAGTTCGATTCCTTAGAACTCATGGTTTGCGAAAACATTTCAGGATCATTTTCGGCTCCAACATTGTAATTTGACTATTGTAGATACATTATATAATCACTAGGTATTGCTGGCCTTCTAACCCTAATGGATCTTCTCAATGTTGTATTATCATCCTCACAATAAACTTGTTGCTCAACCTGTTGTTCAATTGGTTGCTTAACAATTTTTAGTTATTCCTCATTTACAACTTGATCTACTGAATTAGTATTAACAACTTGTGGAACTTCAGTAACTGATTGTCCCACACTCATTTGAATTTGAGGGGTATAAATGACAATCAATCTATCACTTGAACCAGAGAGTTGAGCTCCATAATGGCTCCTTTCAAAAACTATGTCTGAAAAATGACCACTCCCACTGATCAAGTCATTTTCAAGAAATTTTGCATTTTTTTATTCCACAATTTTAGTGCTGTGAGATGGACAATAAAATCTATACCCTTTAGACCTTTCAACATATTCAATGAAATACCCACTAATGGTTCTTGGGTCTAGCCTCTTCTCCTATGGGTTATAAATTCTCACTTTAAACGGACATCACCAAACGCGTATATGCCTCAGACTTAGTTTCCAACCCTTAAATAACTTAAAAGGCGTCTTTGAGATAGCCTTTGTTTGAACCCAGTTTAATATATACGCAGTCGTCTTCAGAGCTTCAGTCCATAGGAATTGAGGAAGTTTTGTGTTACTCCTCATACTTCTTGCCATGTCTATTAAGATTTGGTTTCTTCTTTCTGTCACACCATTTTGATATGGAGAACCAGGCATGGTGTACTGGGCAATAATCTCATGTTTCTAAAGAAACTTCGCAAAAGGACAAGGTGTTTGTCCACTTTCAGTGTATCTACCATAGTACTCTCCACCTGTATCTGACCTCACAATTTTAATCAGCTTTTCACATTGATTCTCCACTTCAGCTTAAACATTTTAAAGGCGTATAAAGCTTCGTCTTTAGAACGAAGTAAGTAGAGATACATATATCGTGAATAGTCATCTATGAAGGTGATAAAGTATTTAGGACTATTTGCATCCATATCTGGACAACAAATATATATATGTATGATTTTTAACAAGTTTGTGCTCCTCTTGAAACCCATTTTAGACTTGTTAGTTTGTTTACCCTTAATGCAATCCATACATGTCTCAAAGTTAGAAAAATCCAAAGTGTTAAGTACCCCTTCATTTACTAATCTCTTAATTCTCTCAATAGAGATGTTTCCTAATTTACGGTGTCACAGCATAGAGAATTCTTCATTCACAACACATTGTTTCAATCCAGCAGTGACATGCATCGAATTATAGGCATCATTATTTTGTAACTGAAGGGAATAAAAATCATCAAATAATGTACCATAACTAATAACTTTAGTTTTATTACATAAACTGAAACCAGAATCTGAAAAGTTAAAAGAAAAATCAAAAAGTACAAGTCTTAATACAGAAATCAAATTTCTAGAGAAATTTGGAACATAAAAGTTCTTTTCCAAGCACAAATAAAGTTATTGCTCAAAACCAAACTGCAAATACTGATGGCTTCCACATGTGAACTCATCTTGTTTCTTAAATAGATTAATTGTTCACTTCCCACCGGCTTTCTTAGGTTTTACATACCTTGCAAAGTATTCAAAACATGGATTGTCGAACAAGAATCAATCCACCATGTGTTATAATTAACATTAACCATATTAGACTCATAACAAATAAATGAAATTTTAGTACCTTTTTTCTCAAGCTAGTCATTAAATTTAGCACAGTCTTTCTTCATGTGTCCCCTCTTCTTGCAGAAGAAATACTTTGACAGCTTTTTTATATCGGATTGAGGAGCAACTTTGTCTTTTCCCTTATTTTTGGCATCATCCTGCCTCTTCTTTCTTGATACGATCAAATTGACCCTTTCACCTTCTTCCATCAATAACCTCTCCTTTTCTTGCACACACATGGTCAACAATTCATTGATCAACCACTTGTCCTTATATGTGTTATAAGAGATCTTGAAAGGACTATATTGTTGAGGCAGAGTGTACAGAATGTAATGCATTAGGAAAGATTCCAATATAGTAACCTCCAACGCTCTCGTCTGAGTCGCTATGTCCCTCATACGCATGATATGATCACATACGCCCTTTATTCCAGTGAGCCTCAAGGATGACAATTACATAATCAAAGTGCTGGCAAGGACCTTATCAGATGTCGCGAATTACTTATCAATGGCTTTTAATAGATCTCTGACATTACTATGTTGTTCGACAAAACTACGAATGTCAGCAGATATCTTGGTCTTTATAAACGGCACAGAGAGACGATTGGATCTCTCCCACTTATCATAAAAAACAACATCTTTTGGAGTGCTGGTCTCAGTCATACTCGGTGGTTTGTTCTTCCTAATAGCATAATCTATATCCATCTAGTCCAAATGAAGCAGAATTCTCTTCTTCCACACCTTATAGTTGTCAGCTCTCAATTCGAAAATATCACATTTAAGATCAGAAATATTAATTGTTTGAGTAACTGCAAATTTCGTTATATATATTTCGAGACTAATAATAATTTATGGTTTACCAATGTAAATCGTGCATTTAATAGATTAATCTAGTAACATAAGACTTGCCTGTGGGCTAAAGTTCTACTC
Source organism: Erythroxylum williamsii (assembly GCA_027564335.1). NCBI lineage: Eukaryota > Viridiplantae > Streptophyta > Magnoliopsida > Malpighiales > Erythroxylaceae > Erythroxylum > Erythroxylum williamsii. The sequence goes on along the minus strand of JANITW010000008.1, from coordinate 1,620,978 downwards.
AATTAGATTCATCCAAAATCTTATAATAAAACTATTAAATTATGTTCCTTTTCTTAACTCATGAGGGTAAATTAAGAAATATAATTCGATATTTTATCCTAATTAATCACACAAATATAACAAAATTTCTGTTGGTAGATTTTATCATATCACGTATGATTAATTACAATTAATGTATTAATGTGATCTTAAACTTAAATATATAATTATAATTAATTTGAAATGTTGTGACTACTCCCAATTAATTAAAATCATATGATCACTAACATTATTTTAAGCTTCAAATTAAAGCCTGAAAATTTGCATCAATTAATAAATAATGCAAATAAATCAAATAATAATGCACAAATTATTTAATCTAATTTTACATGTATAATGTCACAAAATATACACAAAAAATTTCAATGAATCACATGTAATTTGTGCAAAAATTAAACAATTATAATATGCATGCCAAAAATTTAAATTCTAACATAAGACATACATAATTAAAAATTAATATTTTTCATAAAATATTAATGCCAAAAGGATTTTATAATTAAAATCATAACATAAAGAGTTAGTTCTGAATTAACCCAATTAATTAATAATATTAACAAAAATTAATATTAATAAATATTTTTATTTAAAAAAAGAAAAATCGTGTCGTCTTCAACCTCTAGTCGGATCAGGTGTGACCCAGTTGGACCCGATGGAGCCCCGACCATTCTGGCGTGCAAAAGACGCTAGAAATTGCAAGAAGGCCGACGATGGGATGAAGACGACTAGGCGACGCGCACGAGACGTAGCAAACTCGACCATACAACTCTCCATAAATGGCAACGTCCAAAGCCTCACGTACGACCATGATCGTCCCTTCCTCCCTACACGGTTTTGTCACCATTGAGGAGCACAAAAATACGACTCTACGTCTCTAGCATGTACAAACGTCGAAAAATACAACTCTAAAACATGCTTTTTAGCAAAAACTTAACCATAACAGAGTATAACAGAGACGTGATTTTCATAAGTTTATAAGGCAAAGCAGAGACATCTTAGCTCTAATACCAAATGAAATATAAACCTAGCAGTAGCATGCATCTTATACAACAACATTTACGTAAAGATACATGCATATTGATCATATATATATATGTAGCAACGGAAGCTTAATCAAGATAAATACCTCCAATCATTGCCTCTCTATCGAAGATCTGGATGTCTATGTGAAGTTTGAATCTTCTATCATCTCCTTAGCACAACAAATGGTGTAAACAGCTACTTAGTGAAGATAGGGACCCGAACAATGTTTATATTCGTTTTTCATACTTACTTGGTCTCAGCCCATCACAAAGAAGAAGGGTCAAGTATATGGGCGACAAGATGTGTGTCTGTTAAGGATGAAATCATTAAATGGACCATACTTGAACAGTGGAAGGTTAGGTAAAAATTATCTTACAGTCAAAACCAAAACAAGACCCTTCACTTATAAGCTCTAACAACTGTTTACATTGTTTATCAAAAACAAAGAGAGGGTCAAACCAGGGAAGATTCTAACATTAATCATGTTTTGAGGTCAGAAATTTCCCTCCTGCTTTCAATGCAGCAGATTCGGAATGTGACTTCTCAACCGATCAACTTGAAAATTAAACACAACGTTATGTAGTTAGTTTGTATCAGAAGCCAAGTGATTTGGTTTATAGTATTTTAAGAGGAACCCACGAGGGAATCTCTCTACATTTGTGCCAAACCTCATCTTCTCTGGATCCAATACCTTAACTTCATTTTAAAACAATATCTCCTCGTCCCACGTTGCTGTATTGTCTCCTTTCTTTATCAACTTCAATAATTTCATCTTTAATTGCTTATTATGTACAAGGGTTTAATTGTTTTGTACTATTAAACACTTATACAGAAAAATATTGTACTCATTGTACCAACACGAAAAAAGAAAAGTTTTAAGAACATATCATGCCTTGTGTTTTAGATAGTAAAGGGCTCTTCTTGGTTGGATGATTTGTTTAATCAACCTTTACTTGTGTTAGAAGAGCCCTTTACTTGTGTTAGATGGTAAAGGGCTGTTCTTGGTTGGATGATTTGTTTAATCAACCTCAAGGAGTCACCGAATTTACATCACATGGAAGAAACATAAGTTGAGGAACTTTAGTATTAGAGAATTGGAGAAGACAACAGACAGGAATCTTGAACTCGATCTCATTGCTGTGTTTTAATGGATAAGTTCGTCTCTAAAGTATTAATTAGTTACGGTGTTAGCCATGTGTTCGTAATATAGTTGTGATAGGATTTTTTGGTACAATTGCGCTGGTGTACTAGACTTTAGTGTTATTAAATTACAAGTATGCCAACAATGTTAAGTATATCATGTTAATTTTTTATTGGATAAATTATTTAAAATATTTTGTTCATTTAACAATTTATCAAATATATATATATTAATTGTTACACATAGATTTTTATCGTAATATTACTATAAATAATTTTTAGATGTGATTGAATGAATTTTATAATCCTATTTTAAAAAAATTTAATACAGAAATAAGATTTTGTTATATTTGAAAAAAAATATAATATAATTTATTGGGAAATATTTTTAAAATGTTTTGTTAATAATGAATTATATTATTATTGACATTTATATAAATTTTGATGTCAAAATTAAAATTTTAAATTTTAAAAGTAATAAATTTAACACAATTAATCATTAAAATAGAACCATCAATGCATTTGGAAGCAATAAAAAGAGCATAAAAAGATCTAAATTTTACCACATCCGAAATCTTAATTTTATAAAAGAAGAAACCTAGTGGGCTAGGGCTTATTACATACCAAATCACATAAAACCCAACAGAAGAGGAAGTTGTTAAACTAAAAGGCCTAGGCCCAAGTTTACTCCACGTGGCAGCAAAAATCTAAGCCCATTGAGAAAACCTATGTGGTCGTTTTAACACAATCCTACGTGGCATCATCCTCTTCTCATTCTCAGGCTAAGAGCTCAGATTATGTCCACAAACATAAAATTTCAGCCGTCGCCATTGCAAACCAATGAAATGCTTCCCTCTGAAACTCCGCAACAAATACCAGAGAGCAGATTTAAAATGAAGAACAACCCTCAAAAGAAGAGATTATCACTGCTTAGATAGTTTAGCACGTTACTGTCCAGTTTCATTCCACTTAAGCTAATGGGATTTGGGTGTTTCTGATTTTGTGAAGCCGATAAGAAAAAAGAAGACAAACTCCACGTCTAGAAGCATAGACCACTTCGTTCAATGTTGAACCCTTCTCTCTCTATATCTGAGAGGAGTTGTTTCTCACTCTTCAAGGTGCATCTCATTCATTATGCTACATTTACTTATGCTGTATTTTTTTCTTTTACTGCCATAAAGATTTTTTTTTTTAATCTCAAGAGGTTTCGTTGCTACATGTGTAAGCTGTATTGGCAAACAAAGTGATTATTTTGGTTCGTGTGCCTTACTGTCTTTGATTTTGTTTAGAGCCCCATTTCAGATTCTTGCGGATTTTCTTCAAAGCAGAATGGCTTTATCAGAGGACAATTTCACAGCAGACATTTTCATAAGTTTAAGTTGAACTGTGGTTCAAGGAAATATGCTGGTAATAATAATACAGTTTCCTTTTGCGATGTGTTAGAAATAGCCCAGATAGTTTCAGTTATGTACTAAATTGCGCACTTCATTCCTGCATCCATTGAGAATTTATGTTCTTAACCAAATGTCTTGATCATGATTTGATTGGAAGAATAATGTGAGAAACTAACTTTTGTGGAACTGGAACAGTATACGAGCAGAACATGATTTTTGGTGAAGAAGATGTGGAAATAATAGGAATGATCTAAACAAATATTAGTGGAAGTCTCTCAATTTTTTTGTGAAACTTAGATTTAAAAGAAGTCGAAATGAGAAGAATGAGCTCTATTCACAAATGAGATTTTGCTTTCTTTCCTTCAAATTTACCTTCCAGCAAAGTTAATGCACCATGTGATTAAGCTCAGCTGGTTCTTTGTTTTGTTTAATATTGAAGGACTTGTGGTTTCACCAAGCTGTGTCCTTCCATTGACTGAAGATAATGTGGAGAAGGTTTTAGATGAGGTGAGGCCTGGCTTGATGGCTGATGGGGGCAATGTGGCTTTACACGAGATTGATGGTCTGGTTGTAGTTTTGAAGTTGCAAGGAGCGTGTGGATCATGTCCGAGCTCAACTATGACTTTGAAGATGGGAATCGAAACTCGGTTACGAGATAAAATACCAGAAATCATGGCTGTGGAGCAGATCCTGGACACTGAGACAGGACTGGAACTAAACGAGGAAAATGTTGAAAAGGTTAGGCCAGTACAAGCTTCATGTCATGTTAGTGTTTCAAATGTTAAAGACTTCTTCAGTTTCAAGTTTGCATTGATGATACCAGTTGCATATTGACAATTAGAATGGTTCAGATGCTGCATTCTAACTTTAAATATATATAGCATGTCTTCATGCAAGTCTTTGCAAAATACTCCATTTTGTGGCTGTTTATGGAAAATGACAAAATCAATTTTGAATTCCAGGTGAACTTTTACTGCATTTACAATATCAGTTTCTCTTTGGATGTGTATGTTCGTTACAGATCACAAGCTAACAGCTATTAAAAATAGTCAGACATCACTATGTACTTTTTTTCTTTGATGCTCAGGGAATTAAACCCTCGTACACGAGCTAGCATCAAATCTTAATGTTCATGTGACTTATCCAATTTTTTATCTCCAGGACTTTTATGTTCATGATGGTTTTTCATTATAGCTTATATCTGTGCTACAGTTTACTTTAGATGTTTTACCGAAGATATTTGTGTTGCCAATCTTTAGAGGCTCAAGTTAGTGTCCTTTTCAGGTCCTTTCTGAAATTAGACCATACCTGGCTGGAACAGGAGGTGGAGTGCTTGAACTTATTGAGATAAATGATTACGTTGTAAAGGTGCGGCTAAATGGTCCAGCTGCCGGAGTTATGACCGTTCGCGTTGCATTGACACAAAAGTTGAGGGAAAAGATACCTTCCATTGCTGCTATTCAGCTTATAGAGTGATGGGAAAATCTTGGCAAGATAAGAGAGTGAATGATAGAAAGTACAGTATCCAAGTAGCTGACAGTAGATTGTGATTGACTGATCAACCTCGAACCTGTGAATTGTGGTTTGCCTGTTATGCACTCACATGCATACCGATGATGATCCTATGATCAACATCCAGAAGCAGACAGACCTAGTCATGGCTGGAGTAGTATAGCACAGCTTATTCTGTACATTAATCGAGAAAATTCCTTAGATTGCTTGTGGTTTACCATCTCTTCACTGATAAGAATCTTCTAGACTTGGAATAAATTTGTTATAGTAGAATCTGTTATTTAAGTCTGTTAGAATCTGTTCTCTCATTGTCAGAGTTTGTTGTACAGTCCTCCATGTATATATATTTACTCTTTCCTTGTATCATCAAGGCACGACAGAAATAAAAACTTTCATATTATCAACTTCTTTATTCACAACCTGATATTTGTAAATTTTCTTCAGCAAAATGAATAAGTAACAGCAATTTCTATCATCATAAAAATGTAGTATGATTTATATACTGTCCAAGAAGGAGCATCAAAAATATTGTATCTCTTGAGCTTACAATGACTGATACTCAGGATTCTGAAATTGTAGTCAGTATTAACACACTTAGCAAATTGTTGCATGTTCATATAAACGATCCCTGTTGTCTACTCCATATGTTTAGTAATCATCTTCATCATTTCTTGAGCCACCAAATCTTCTGATAACGGCTGCAACTGCACCAAGAAACAAAAAGAGGACCAAAGTGTCGAAACCACCGCCAATTCCAACAGCCACACTCGGACCTGGTGCGAAGAAGCTAAATGGCGACCATCCCCAGCCGCCAAAGAAAGGCACACCATAACCATACCCATATCCACCGATCAGAGGGGGTGCTACTGGTGGATTCACATATATATTTGTCCTACAGAAACGAAAAAAAAAAAAAAGGGAACGATCATGGTCTAATATTAGCACATCAAATGAGAAACAATTGAGTTTCGACAGTAAATTTGGGGAGCAGAAAGCAATAGAACATCAAAACTTCATACAAGCTCACAACTATTATTGAAAGGTGGGATTTTTACAATCATATGAGATGAACCAACGACTTCCACCCAAAAAGGGAACAAATTTAACTAATCAAAGACTCCAATTGCAGAGATTTCAACATGAGAAATAACTAAAGACCTGAGTTCCAAATGTTTTTATGGACACTCACCTTGAATTGTTGTTAATCCTAGGGGATGACCGAGGAGCTGATGACCGGAAAGCTTGACCACCAACTCTACCACCAGACTTAGCAGCTGATGCATCGCCAACAGATCCCAGAGTGACCACTCCAGCTGCTAATGCTACTATAGCTAGCTTTGCCAGTTTGTTCTCACTTTTCCTTCCATATTAAACACCCAGAAATCACAAAATTGAGCCATGAAACAACAGAAAGAGAACCTGATAAACACAACCTGAGCTACTTCCAGAGTTACCTGCAAGAACTGTCAAGTTCTTTATCATCCTGTGAGTATCTGCATCTGACAGTGGCAACAAAATTGACGGGTCTTGTTCTGGGTTTGTGGGTAAGTGGTAGAAGAGCGTTAGCTAGGAAGCTTCGTTGTGATGATGCTATGGACATAGTGCTGTCCGTAGATTTCAACAGATTAACGTAACAATCCTGAAACTGTAACAATCATTCTTAAAGATGTTTGCTCCTCTTGTACCCTTTTAAGCAATACAGAGGAAGAAAGGTAAGTCTATCCATATCCTGATTAGGAACTTGCCAAGTGGCTGGACGATAGAGGCTAGACCGAAGCTTCAAGAACTATTAGATATGTCTTTTTGTTCTTTATTTTCTCAAAAATATCTTTGCCTTTACAAGGATTATTAATAATTGTTATATTCTTATGGTTATTAAGCCTTTTTTTTTTCATTTTTATTACTTGCAATTCGATCTTACTTTTCAGATATTACAATTATGGTGATGTCTGTCTTGAAATTCGATCAACCCAAATTTAACCTATTAACCTTAAGGTAGAGCGAGCTGAGGCCTAGACTAAACATCATTCACGTTACCTCTCTTATTCTTCCGATTCATTTCTTAAAAATCATGGAAGTGATTAAAGTCTATCATGCCTTGCACTCAAAAGGTGGAATTACCCACCTTAAGCACCCCCACACCTCAGCCTGATAAAATTATAAAGTGAGTAAATCATGGTTTAATCTAACTTAGATTATTAAAAATGCAACTTTTTTTCGGGTACACACAAGAAGCCACAACATTGAATGAACTCTCACACTGCCTGACATGACGTTCTGTTGTCTTTAACAAAGAATCAAATTGTGGTTTTAATGATTGTTATTGAAACTAAATACATTTCTTGATTATTATAATATTTAATAGTATTTGAGAATTTGTTCATAAAAGCTTTAGCAAACATCAATCAAAATACTAAATTATTGTAAATGTTCCTATCTCCATTATCTCATATAATTCATTAACCAGAACAAAGTAGAATGTATAGCAAAAGGGTCACCTTTATGTTGCTCTTTACCGAGCAAAAAAGTAACGTAAGCAACAACCTTTCTTCTTTGAGCAGCTGAATTACAAAGTCATCAATAGACATAAATATGTATATAGCACATTCAACTCTCCCTATCCCCACTATCCAGGAAACCTTCAACTCTCCCTTTTTGTTCCCTTGATTTGGTTAAAGGTAATCAACAGCAAGCAAACCCTTGAGCTTCAGCTTTACACGGTATAATGCTGCTGGATTGTGTCAATATCCAAGCCCTTCAGCTTCACAACAGATTCAACATGACCCTTGAGAGTGGTAAGCTCCCGAAGCCTGAAACCAAAAGCAAAAGTTGAATATGGCTTTTGCATTAGAGATCATAAGATAAAAGAATCTATATTTTTCATCTTCTTCACTTACCTTGCAACCTCCGCTCGTCTCTTGGCCTGCTCAGCAATCTCAGACAACTCCCTGTAGCTGCTCTTTTCATTGAAGATGCTGGCAGTCTCTGGTGGTTGAAGACCATGCAAGGTCCTTTGAGCGAGAGCCCATTGAGCTTCCCTTTCCTCTTTACCATAATCTTTCTTCGTGGTGAACGCAGTCTGTTACATAAAGAGCAGATTTAAGACGACAGACAGTCACAGAATCTAAACCTGAAGCAGATAAGATTGATTCTACCAAGATAGATCATCACCTTGTTTTCGAGTAAGTTGAGCCATGCCTTTCCACTCAGGATGTAACGGATGGCAAATTTCATTAAGTCAAGAGGAACGTAGAAAACAACACTGTAAAGCCAGATGAGACCTGCCCATCCCCATCCAATCCCGTGAACCCTTGCAAAACCCCAGTTGGCATATACAGCAATCAAAGTTGCAACCTGAAAAAGAACAGAGTCTTGTTAGCTTTGAGCTGACATGACCTGACTTCCATCGAATCAACTGCAAAACAGAGATGGAGCAGAATTCCATACCAGTTGTGCAATTACAAAAGCTCCCACGAGAAGCATGCCAGGGCGTTCAAAGTAGGACCAGCTACGAGAACGAGTCACAAAAATAAGAGCCTGACTCACAATACTAACTTGAAGGTACAAAGCACTAGTCATTTCATAATCTCTGTCCCTCAAGGATCTCACACCAAATTTGTCCTGTATATTCATACAGCGTCAAGTGATCAGCCTGACAGCTCTCAGAAACACAACAAACAAAACCAAAAGTTCCACAAGACATTGGTCATACCGAGAAGAAGTCAGTATCATGCATGGCCCAGAAAAATATCACAGTCATCAATGCCAAATAACCACCAAGTGCAACACCAGTGGCAAATATCTCTTTCAGTTTCCAGCTGTCAGGAAGTGGCGATGGCTTCACTCTGTCTTTTGAGATTGTCATAATTGTACCTAAAAACATGGAGGCACAGGAATGTGAAATTTGGATATAAGTTTCATGCCATTGTTATTGGTATCTACACAGTCCCACTTAGTGATACTCACCGTCATTCAGGATGGCAATAATCAAAACCATGAACGGAGAGAAGTCGAACTTCCATATCAGAGCAATAAGCATGAAACCAAACTGAGACAGCGGAAATGTAATATCATTAGTATCATCAATCAGTTCTGTTGCATCAACAAATCAGGCGTAGTACTTATCTACTTACCACAATACGGATTGTGATGGATACTGCATAGATCTGCAAAATAGAAAACATTTTTAAGTTCTTCTGTTGTACAAAGATCATTGAGAAAGGAGCCAAAAATCCTGGAGTGGATCAAGGAGAGGAAGACAACTAACAGTGTAATTCTTCATTCTTTGGAAAATAGCTCTGCTAGTAAGCACCGCACTGATAATAACACTCAATCCAGGCTCTGTGAGAACAATGTCAGAAGCACCTCGAGCAGCATCTGTAGCATCCGCAACAGCAATTCCGATATCCGCCTTTTTCAGGGCTGGTGCATCATTGACACCATCGCCAGTCATTCCTACAATGTGCTTCCTCTCTTGCAACTTCTTGACAATTTCATATTTGTGTTCTTTACAGAAAAAGGAGAAAAATATTAGAAAGAACTTGGCAAAATTTCTCTTGTTTTTGTTTTGCCAGAGCATGAAAGAGAACCCACCAGGAAACACTCCTGCGAATCCATCTGCCTTCTCAATCAACTCTTCCACAGGAAGAGCATCAAGGCTTCCATCCTTGTGTTGGCCAAGTAAAGATGCGGAAGGATACATGTTTGTTCCCATTCCAAGCCTTCGTCCAGTTTCTTTTCCAATGGCAAGTTGATCACCTGCAGAATTTAACAAAATCATAAGTCAGCAATAGCAAACTTTAGATGGCACAAAATAGAGGCATCTTCTAGCCTGGTTAGTCAATTAAATAGCTAGAAATTACCAGTAATCATTTTGACATTGACGCCGAGATTGAGAGCTCTGCGGATGGTTTCTGCACTATCATGCCTAGGAGGATCAAAGAGGTTCAACAAGCCAACAAATTCCCATGGACCACCTGGACTTTCCTTTGTTTTCTCTGGCACTTGCTGCAATCATACCATGACAACATAGTAAGACAGTGATTCCCCTTTTGAAATGAAAAGAGGACAAAGCAAAAGTGTAAGAATTTCAAGGTTAGGAATCAGAACCTGTCTGGCAACACCCAACGATCTAAGCCCTCGTTCAGCAAACTTGTCAATGACAGAATGAACCTTCTTCTTGAGATCTTCCCTAGCGTTGCAAAGGCTCAGGATCTAGTAACAAAAACACATTACTCAAGACAAATGAATAGAGCAAAAGAGAAAACCTCTTGCATAAATGGTATGCCAAGTAACACAGTAAAGTAGCTGCTTACTTGCTCTGGGGCACCTTTGCTTGCTCGGTGCCAGTTTCCATCAGAATCAATATAAGTCAAAGCAGTTCTCTTGTCCACGGGATTGAATGGCAAGAAGTGTACTTCTCTTATACCAGCTCTTGCCTGCATGAAATGATTTGAATGTTAAGACAAACACATAAATCATATACATCTCAAATCCAAAGGTCGAGTACAGTCGGAGCCATATTGTATATTAGGGGAAGAAAGAGCAACGAATGACATTGACTCGAAAAATGGTTGGTGCAGAGGGATGTACCTCTTTTGGGTCTGCTAACATTCCAACCATGGCTGCATCAATGGCATCCTGGTTCTCAACCCTTGAGGCTCTGGCTGCGAGCAGTAACACATGGTCCTTATCGACACCCTTGGCGAAAACCTCAATCAAGTTCTTGTCAACACTCAGCTTGTTAAGGGTGAGAGTCCCAGTTTTGTCACTACAAAGGACATCCATACCAGCCATCTCTTCAATGGCTGTCATCCGCTTAGTGATGGCCCCTTGTTGAGACAACTTGTGGGATCCAATGGCCATTGTCACGGACAAGACCGTAGGCATCGCAATGGGGATGCCACCAATCAAGAGAACCAAAAGGTTGTCAATTCCATCCCTGTACTTCCTCTTCTGAATAGGGTACATGACTATGAGCTCAACTACCATTCCGATTGCTATGGAGCAAATGCAGAAGTTCCCAATAGCAGTGAGCACCTTTTGGAAATGCCCAACTTGGTTGGTGCTGTCCACAAGATGTGCAGCCTTGCCAAAAAAGGTATGAACTCCAGTGGCAATAACAACGGCCTCAATTTCTCCTTGTTTGCAAGTGGAACCAGAGAAAACCTCATCACCAGGATTCTTAGTCACTGGAAGTGATTCTCCAGTTAGAGCAGATTGATCAACCTTCAGTGGATCACCCTCAAGAAGCCTGGCATCAGCAGGAATGATATCTCCCAATTTGACACTAATGATGTCTCCTGGAACCAGGATTGCAGCATCCTGCTCGGTCCATTTCCCATCTCGAAGCACCTATATAGAAGACACCAAAAAGAGAAACTGTGAGGAAACATGAACTGTTCAAGCGAGTCGTTTGTGCCTTTCTTCATCTAAATACCTTAGTTTTAGGAGCAAGGCCAGCCATAAGAGCAGCAGCAGCATTACCAGCATTGTTTTCTTCGATGAAACTAATGGTGGAGTTGATGACCAACAAGCAGATAATACCAACGAAATCTTGCCAATCTGGCGGCTTCCCATCACCATTTGCCAATGCAATTGCCATGATAGCTGCAGCTTCCATGACCCATGATAGTGGATTCCACATAAATCCCAAAAACTTGAGAATTTTGCTTTCCTGTAAATTTTATTTTTTTAACATTCAAAACCATCAATTCATAATAGCAGATGGACCATGTTTCCTTTAAAGCTTAAGCTTTCATCTTTATATCCAACCAAATACGTACCTTCTTCTCTTCTAGCTTGTTGGGGCCAAAAATTTCGAGCCTTTTGGCTCCTTCCTCCGAGCTCAAACCCTCTCTGGTACATTTCAGTTGCTCAAACACTTCGTCAACAGGAATGCGTTCCTGTTACAAATTACGAGTTCATAAATCAGTTTCATGTGAGCTTCAGAGCCATGAAAATATTCGATCTTTTCCTTTTTGTTTTCCAACCAATAAGTTGAAACTTATAAGATTAGTCCCACCCAAGTTGTTATCTTTGAGATTTTAAATTAAAGATAAATAACAAGATTATCGAATATATCTATCGTAAATGTAAAAGATTGATTTTTTTCTTTCCATTTTAAATTTCCACTATCTTGTTCAGGCGAGTCAAATCTGGACAGAGCAGTAGACTTGTGACTCTGCGAGCCGAAGAGGCCTCGAAATTGTAACCAATCAAAACAACCAAAGGAGTTGACCAAAAGACATGACAAGCTCAAAAAGTGCCTGTGATCGCGTGGCCGGAAACCCAGCTGATTGGTAGGTGCGATACACGCGACACGGCCGACCACTAAAGAAAAAGATACACAGGTACGCAAATTCCAAAGGAATAGAGGGTCGAAGATGTCAAATCAGGTGGGGACCACTATAGAAAATTGTATATTTTCCACGAGTCCATGATCATGTCAGTGCCGTAGATTGTTAACGGTTAAAACTAAAAGGAATTTGCCTTGTGAAAAGGCTAAGTACCACGGAAAAGTAACCTAAATTCCTAACAGTACCAAACGAACGCAGGCAAAAGACAGAGACCGGCAAAACAGAGAATTTAATGAGTTTATGGTAAAAAGACTGTATCTTTGTCATTGAATCACTCCTGAAACTGATCTGAGTTTCGACTTTTTGGCCGGAGTGGTACAGAAAAGAAGATAAAAGTGGTGAAAGGTTAGATGGTTTTTGACCATTTTTAGGATTTGGGGACACATAAAACACAGAATTTAGATCGTGGGAGTAAACGTGGGTTGTTATTTACAAGAACTAGAGAGACCTGAGTTGAACAAAATCATTCACTCGATATGAATGGATGTGGTGAAAATTTACACAGACCAATGACATGGGTTTGGTAAAAATTGAATCTTTAGTAGTTTTCTATCTGGTCGGAAGATTTCTAAGCACAACCCAGAAAAAAAGTTCGAGTCTTTAGCCACCATGTTTAGTCCCAAGAGAGATCTCAGTCTCTTTCAGATTCAAGCTCACGCAAAAACAGAAAGAAAAAAAAAACTAAAACTCATAACAAGAATATTTATTATAAAAAAAAAAAAAACAGTAACAGGGTAAGAGAAGATAAAGACTGAAGAAGTGAAGAGGGAATACCAAATCAACAGTCTCGTTCTTGATCTCGTCGAGCGTGATGTTAGACTTCGCCATGTTACACTGTGTTAAAAAGCAAAGCTACAACCCAAAACAAAACAAAGATATAGTTCTTGAAAAGAGCCAAAAACAGAGCAAGGCTGATTTGCTTGTGGCTTGTGGCTTGTGGCAGTTACTAGAAGTAGTAGTTGTAGTGGAGGAGAAGAGAAAGGGAGATACAGACGGAGGTAAGAGCCATTCAATGAGAATTTGGGAATCCCAAGAAATGGCAGAGAGAAAGAGAGAGCACTAATGAGATATAGATAGATAGACGGAGGATTCCCCGGGGAGTCCCTTCTCTACCTCTCCTTTTATATACGTGATTCTGTGTATTTTGTTATACTGTTATGTTAAATCTGTTCCTGTAAAAATCTTTTAATATATTCCTTTTTAATACTTTACATATATATATATATATATATATATATATATTCATGAGATGATGTCCAAGTTGGATTGCTCTGATTTACATATCTCAACTGATTTAAGGTTTCGGGACCAGTTCTTGAGCTAATCTCGTTATCTATGGCCAGAGGTGTATTTATGATTGAAACAAACTCATCCAACTATGACCTTAAATCCTTCTTGGTCTCAATAACCCTATTTATGTTCTTAACCCTAATCTTAATTACGGATGTCGATGTGTTGAATCAACCAATCCCTTCTTTCTTGTTCTTCTTTCTTGTTATAAGACAAGCAACCAATACCGGCATCGACTATAAAAGATCTAGGTGTGATCGTAATTTGTTTGTACACGCCGTGATTTAAAATTATGAAATCTACTATTTTTGGTATGCTAATTACAGTTCAAGATTAGTACATGCTTATGGTTAGGTAGAAAGGATGAAACTTAAGTTGGGCCCTATTGAGAATAGAGATAGACAACTGCTTTCGTAGACTTTAAGGAAATGCATAAATTTTCTGAAAATTACGTGACGAGTAATTAGTGAGTATTGATAATTAGTATAATTATAAATAATAAATTTTTAAATATTTTTTATTTAAAAGCAATGGCTACTAAAAATCATCGTTATTTAGGCTCTGTTTGGTTGGACTTATATTAGTAGAGTTTATGAGAAGAACTTTTCTAAGAAACTAATTAACTATTTAACCGTCATTTAAAAAGGAAATTTTTTTAAAAAGTTTTATACGGTAAGCTGTTTGGTAACATAAAAATAAAAAGTATTTTTTATTTTAATTATAAATATTTTATTTTATAA
>JANITW010000008.1:1586568-1597802 GCA_027564335.1 Erythroxylum williamsii | reverse complement strand
GTTTTTTAAATTTCAAAAATTATAAAAGAAATATATATTGGTTACCCTTACTTTTTTAAGTGTCAATGGGATTGGGAGGAATCTGGGGCCTAGCACAATTTATTGCATGTCTCTGAGCAAATAGATTGGTAGGCAGTAAACTGAAGCATCTTAATGAACATGTGATTGGTCTTCTGGTGGAGATGTACCTGTTTCGGCATTTTGTGCAAATCTGTTCACATCCAAATCCAATCCTTGCCGTATGATCAAGGACAACCTTAAAATTGGACTGTAAAAGATAAGATTTTAATAATTATAATTTAATAAAATTAATTTAGCCGGTCTTAAAGTTAAAATTAATTAGAAATCGGTCAAAGCATAAATTAAGTACAATAAACTACAAACTGAATTTCAGACAGACACGATAGCTGGCTATTACCTGGGAATTCTTTATTGGGTACCGATGCAGAAACCAAGATCTTCTGCTAATATTATCCTGTCTTATTCTGTCTCATGAAATTTTAACCATTTATTTTGTGGGACTTACGTAGAATCTATACAAAATCTATAAAGGACCTACATAAATAAATAGTTAAGATTCATTGGATACAATAAAATACCATATATGAACTCCCGAGCAAGAGGTATTAGAGTTAGGCAGGTCATTTGGTATTTCCCGACGAAGAACACCATGCCTACCTAGAACCAGAAAACATGTTGGAGGACCACACGTTATGTTATATATATCATATTAAGTTCCAACTTTTAGCCTATGTTTTCCTATTCTAAATAGACATTTGTACCGAACAAGATAGACATGCCTGAATACGAAATGTACCAAATAAGTTGCTTAAAAGGCATTTTGTAAATTCGAAGACAAAGAATATATGCAACTTAAAGGAGCTTTACAAATGGGTGTGTTAGTTTCTCCCTCATTTTGGACCATTAACTTGTTCCACTCTCTCTTTTATCACAACAAGTTGAGCATCTTACAGGAAGGAGAAGGACAATAGCTCTTCCTCTTTCCCATGCCATTGCCCCACCCTAGCTACTTGTGATAAGGAACTGAATAGTGATTTTCATATCAAAAAGAGGGTAGAACAAGAATCATCATCATTACAGGGGAGACACTCTTGGACTAAAAGCCTAGAAGAGGAAATAGTAAATACAAAATTATTGACACTAAAGGAGACCCAAGAGCATCTCCTCCATAACTGTTAGATGATTAGACCCACCTATTTGTGTCCACCCGTGCTCTTTGGTGGTGGAGTTTTGGTTACTCTTTTCTTGTCATCAACGAGATTCTTGAATATCAGCGTAGGAAATGAATAAATATGGTGAAATGTAGAGGAAACTAATGGCTTCAAAGTCACCCCCTTTGTCTTTTCTTATGAAACAGTCCTTGTTGGATGCTCTAAAATCGGCTATAGCTGCAAAACTTTTAGAATGTGGACGGTACATGAAATCCCACTAAGCAAGTGGCCCGGCTTTCAACGAAGACCCTCCCTTTTTATCATTTTGGGGGGTATCAATTTATCTGACCAGTGAAGGTCGGCACTGGGCTCCAGCAGATTTTGTAATAGACATTGTTGGTTGAAGTTCTTGCTCATCCACCATCTCATCTTCCATTCCCATACAAACTATTGCGATAAGTGTCTTTTCACAGGCTTATGTGTTCATGTTGAACTAAAAACAGTATTAAAATAAGTTGTATCGATCATACTGATTAGTATAGATGTATCTGTAACTTTGATCTTAACAATTTTGAAAAAGATGAATCAATTTGTTTGTGTCACAACACTTGACTAGTCTTACGCAGCTCTCTACCTGCTCCACGTGCCTGAAAACCTTATGTCTAAACACAAAAACGGAAGCATGACTCAGGTCAGGACAAATTTTATGTGGGAAGAGGCAACCAAGCAAGACCACTTATTGGGGTCATGTGCATTATTTAATGCAATTTACAATTCCACTTTGATGATGGAGGCAAGTAGGTAAGCCAAAATCAAAAACAAAACAAGAAGTTTCTTCCCTTTTGTCAACTCTAAAGGACACATATTACATTTAGAAGTCTTGGCATCTTTAGACTTAGTTTGCCTTGAGAAACCGATAACGTGAAAGGTCAGGAAATTATTCAATAAATAAACAAAAACTGATGGAGTCACTTAGCTACCGCCTGGATTAATTAATTATGATCGGCTAGTTAGTCACTAATCAATAATTGCAACATATAAGGAGTCAATAAATGCCAACGGCCAACCACTCAGGTTTTAATAACTGGAGAGAAGTCCCTCACGTAGACTATGCTAGTAACCCTTTTAAATTAATATTAAATAGAATTATAAAAATATTATTCAAATATTTAAAGTTTTAAGCTATTATAAAATGTATAAATATTTATTAAATTTGCTAACTTGGATGTCCATATAATTATAATATTTTTTATTTATCCAAGGGAAAAGCCTAAGCTCAAATAATACATTAACGTTTATTTTGCAATAAATAAAAATATTAAAGATAAAGAATTTCAGTCTGTCGCATCAAGCTCAAAACCCAAGGGATCAAAACAAGGGACATGATTCTCTGTCCCATTTCTTGTGTACCACCCATGTCCCCTTTAATCTTAACTGTCTATTTATGTGAGACACATAAATAAAAGGTTGAGATTAAAAAAGACAAGATTAGTACTAAAAAATAGGACCCATATAAATGGAAGGTTGAGATTAAAGATGACAGAAATGGTAAACAAGAAATGATCCCACATAATTGGAAGGTTGAGATTAAAGGGACAGGGTTGGTACACAAGAAATGAGACAGAGAATCTGAGGGTTCAAAGAGACGTGATCCTCTATCCCATTTCTTATGTACCAACCTTGTCCCCTTTAATCTCAACCATCTATTTATGTGAGAGCCATATAAATAAAATGTTGAGATTAAAAAAGACAGGATTGATACATAAAAAATAGGACCCATATAAATGGAAGGTTGAGATTAAAGAGGACAGGAATGATAAACAAGAAATGATCTCACATAAATGGAAGGTTAAGATTAAAGGGACCAGAGTTGGTACACAAGAAATGAGATACAGGATCTGAGGGGTCAAAACAAGCCATCAACTTGGAAATTGTATTTCATTCCTTTTGAAGATTTTGATTCCAAATTAACTATAACGATCCAATCCAGGGAACACTTCCCCAAGCTACAAAAGGCACGTATATCCGCTATAATAATGGACAGCAAGCAATCACATATTCTAACATTACGAGCTCCGATGGAAAGGGTAGCATCCATTGAAATGACAGTAAGATACCAGCGACTACGATGGTAGTAAGCACCGGATGTTAGCATCTCAAGCTCCCGGAGTCGCTGAAGTTGCTGAAAATAAGAAAACTAAATGAACAGCTGAAGGTACTAAGACTGTAATAACTAATCTTTAGTTTAAAATTGGAGAAACATGCTTGTCATCTCTTGCAGCCATGAAACAAAACATATTTGTCTTGTTCCAATGTTGCATGAAACGTAGGAAATTCCTTCGGGAAGAATAAATAAGAAACAATCAAGAATAACAAGCCAAGATGATGATTAGTACCTTTGGCAGGAGGTTCATCTTGAGGCTTCATTGCTGGGAAGAGGAGCACCTCCTGTTCACAAAAAGATTAAAATGATGAATAGATGTAGAAAGTGGCTTCGCTGGTATGCTGACAAAAGATGTAGATGAACAGTCTATAGCAGAAACCTTGATATTTTGAGAATCAGTTAACATCATAGCTAATCTGTCGACACCCATTCCCCAACCCCCTGTTGGAGGTAGCCCATACTCGAGAGCTGTACAAAATGTTTCATCTAAAGCCATCGCTTCATCATCACCTGATTGTCGATCCTAGTGACAGAATAGATCACATTCAGAGCACTTCCCAAACATGTAAAATCTGAAAGCTTTTTGGTGATGATAGGTACCTTGAGTTGTTCAGCAAACCGCTGGCGTTGTACCACAGGATCATTTAGTTCGGTGTATGCATTGCATAACTAAGATATAATTAGAAAATTTAGTAATGGTCAGCAAAGCTTGAGATAATTCAACTGGCAAGAGAAGAAGGGCAAAAATCTTCTGGTCAAGAGGAAGTACTTCGTGTTTGTTGACAAATAGTTCAAAACGTTCAGTCAAGCCTGGCTTCGACCTATGCCACTTAGCCAAAGGACTCATAATCTCAGGATGGTTGATAATAAAAGTAGGGTTTACGCAAGTCTCCTCCAAAAAGTGTCCCACCAACTGCAAACACGGGGGTGACAAAAACCACAATTTAAGAACACAAATTTGTTCACTACAAGCATCAGAATTACATGGGCCAGGTCTAAACCAATTCATCAAGTAACTGAATATGGCACATCTTGACAAAATTAGAAGTCAGATAATTTGCTCAATTTCTGCAACTTGACAACAATTACAAACGGATCGCAAAAACTTGAAAAAAAAAAGATAAGAAAATTAACCTTGTCCAGCAGGCGTGCTGTCGTTTGAGGAGGGGGACATTTGACCTCAAACCGCTCACATGCAGCCACGAGATACTTATTAGCCTCATCACTAGACAGGTCCTTTGGTATGTTAAGGTTGGCCATTTTCTCCAACTCATCTATCATGTCAATTCTCCTGCAGCAGTTAAACCAACACTTGGATTATCCCAAGTCCATACTTCCACAGCAATCTTGAAGCTACACACCAGGGTAACAAGTAACAGACCTAAAGGGGGGTGTAAAATCTATCTCAATTGGGTCCTTATCTAGCCCATTTGAATGATATTTAATTATGTAGCCTCCTGTCAGTTTCTTGATCATTCCTATTTTGGATAAACCAAGTTAGATGACAATGATAAAAATAGCAAGCAGGTGAATATATAAACTAAAGAAATTCATCGGGCAACTGCAAAAAAATTAACTCTCACCACTCAGCAGTTCTTCTGTCAGATTCATCAAATCATTGTAGTCTGCAAAAGCCATGTAGAACTCACAGGTTGTAAATTCAGGGTTGTGTGTCAAATCTATACCCTCGTTTCTGAATTGTTTTCCTATCTCATACACTCGGTCAAGTCCACCTACAACAAGCTCCTTAAGAAAGAGTTCAGGTGCAATTCTCATGAACAGCCTCATGTTCAATTCATTGTGATGAGTGACAAAAGGACGGGCGGCAGCTCCACCAGCAATCATGTTCATCATAGGTGTTTCAACCTGAAGACATAATTGCATTGACAAGTTTAGTTAGAAAGAAATCATTAATAGGCACGGTATACATGGGGATAAAATATAGCACAGCTATTTAGACATCCAAAAAGATGATTGACCTCCAAAAAATCAAGATTGTCAAGAAAGCTTCTTATGTATGTTATGATCTTTGACCTTGTCTTGAATATCTGCCGAACCTCCAAGTTCAACAACAAATCCAGATACCGTTGACGATAGCGAGTTTCCTGGAACCCAAAAGGAACAAAAAGAATGAATGTATAAATCCTCAAGAATAGTAGGGGAAATAGACAAGCAACAAAATAAGTTGAGGCATTTCTCTTCTAGTACCCAGGGATAAAAGTGCAAAGCCATCCAAAATCATTTTCTTTCAAGTAAAACAAGGGGAATTATAACAGGACACACTTACTTCGAGGGATCACTGCCCAAAGATGAACTCAAGTATAATCACACAAGATGAGCATAAAATTATGTAGCTAATCCAATAAGATATATCTTAATATTGACATGGGCTTCTCTTTGTAGGAAAAATACCTGGTCTCTGAGTACATACGTTTCTGGATTCCTGGTGCATCCTGGTAACCAAGCTTCAATTTTCTGTACAACAACATCCATTGTGCCAAAAATAGTATCAACAATTATAAGCTGATCAATAAGAAACATTTTCCACATTCAAACTTACATTATCTGAGACAGGAGCAGCTTTTTGCCTTGGCATCATATGTAGACAATGAGATAAAACCATGAAAGACGTGGGGAAAATGCTTAGCTCCCCCCTTTTGGTTTTTCCTAGAGTAAAGAAACAGAAACAATACAATCATCAGTGTTACTATAAGGAAAACTATGGATAGATTATTTCCTCACAAAGAAATAGAGATAATTTGTACATTGCATGTCCCACAAGCAAAGTCAAGTTTATTCAGAACCAGTAAGTGCAGCAAATTATTTATAATTTGTAATGGAACAAACCTGGAAATCCAGTAATGCCAACAATATCACCACGCTTCACATGGGAGTGGAATTTTGAAAATTCAGCTTCGTCCATTCCAGATTTGCTGAAGTATAGCAATAAACAAAATGTCACCTAGTTAATCAGAGAATGAAAAGAAAACAAGGAGGAGAGAAAAAGAGTAAAGAAGGGTATAGTAGCAGACACAGAATTTTATTTGTTAAAATTCTTGTCTTTAGACATTCAAAGATTTAAAGGCAATAATCAAATTAAGTTCATAGTTTACTGAGAACTGGAAAAAGTAATATCATAATTCATAATGACAAATGAAACTTTACGCTATCAACAGCACTTAACTGTATTAATTAATTCAAGCTTCTACCAAGTGTACCATCCTGAAGATTGAAAAGTCAGCACTCTAATTGACCAAGATAGAAAACTGAAACAAACTTAACTTACCAAAGACTCAAGCCTTAGAGAGTTATTAGTGTTAAGAATTGTAACTAATTATTTATTCATATAATATTGTGTAATATTGTGCCTAGTGTATAACAACCTCCTGGACACGTGTATGGTGTATATACATTCTGTTGTAACCAATTACTGTATAAATACAGATGTTAGGTTATTGCGTAAGTAGCTCATCAATTCGCTTCTTCCTATATGTCTTGCTTTTTCATTCTTGATTTTTCTTAACTTGGTATCAGAGACAGTCCTCCATCATGACTTCGTACTCTTCTTCATCTTCTGCTATTTCTCCTCTTGCTGCCGGTGCATCTGTTGTATCAGTTACTTCAGGTGCTTCGGCTGCTACGTCTTCCAGCTGTCCTGTTAATCTTCTGATAATAATGCTGTACCATCTTCATCAGATTCTGATCAACTTCCTCCACCAGCTCCTGGACACTCTATGATCACACGATCAAAGCATGGTACTTACAAACCTAAGCTACCATATGTTGGTCTAGCTCAAGTTACAGAACCACTCAATGTCAATGAAGCCTTAGCTTCACCTCCATGGCAGCAGGCAATGGCTGCAGAATTTTCAGCATTAATAAAAAACAACACTTGGCAACTTGTTCCAAACTTGCCTCACATGAATGTAGCTGACTCTAAGGAGGCATTTAAGTTTAAATACAAGCCTGATGGGTCAGTAGATCGTTACAAAGCCAGGCTTGTGGCCAAAGGCTTTCAACAGGATGCAGGCCTGATTTTCATGAGACATATAGTCCTGTGGCAAAAGCTACTACTATCAGACTTCTTACGCTTGCAGTGACATATAGTTGGGGTATACATCATTTGGACATAGATAATGTGTTTCTCAATGGTTTTTTATGTGAGACTGTATATATGAAGCAACCAGAGGGATTTATTTATTCCCAATATCCTAATCACGTTTGCCAACTAAAGAAGGCTTTCTATGGCCTAAAACAGGCTCCTTGTGCCTGGTATGACAGACTTCGCTCAATTTTACTTCAAGGGAGCTTTGTCAATCTCAAGGGAGATTCCTCTATCTTCATTTTTTGCACAACCACAGAAGTTCTTATTCTTTTAATCCATGTAGATGACATTTTGGTGACAGGAAGCAGCTCCTCATCCATGGATCAGTTTACAAAGAAGTTAAAACAAGCCGTTTGCATTAAAAGATCTCAGATATCTTCATTATTTCCTAGGATTACAGATTATTCGAGATGATACTGGTATTTTTCTATCTCAGTCTAAATATACTAGTGACATGCTGACTATGTTTCATTTAGATAATGTTTCTTCATGCCCTACTCCTATGGTAGCTGGTCGTTCTTTTCATTCTGATGGAGAACCTTTTTCTATTCCCTCCTTATATCGCCAAGCCCTTGGTGCTTTGAATATCTTACAACCACCAGACCTGACATAAGTTTTGCTGTCAATAAACTTGGTCAATTTTTTAGTACACCCACTGTTGACCACTGGAAAGGGGTTAAGCGTATCTTTATATATATCAAAGGTTCTGATCATCTATCATTACACCTCAAGCTTGCATCTAGCATGTCGCTTTGGGGTTTTCCAGATGCTGATTGGGCTTCCTGCATAGATGGCAGAGATCAATTGCTGGTTACTGTGTTTTTCTTGGTGATAGCTTGATCTCTTGGTCTTCATGAAAACAAGTAATATCTCGGTCCAGCACAGAGTCAGAGCATAGAGCTATTGCAGAACTCACTGCTGAAGTTTTATGGGTCTCATCTTTACTTAATGAACTTGGCTTTCCTCTGACAGTCCCTCCTGCAATTCGGAGTGTTAATTTGGGTGCTGCTGCTATTGCCTCAAATCCTGTTTATCATGCCCGAACAAAGCATCTGGAGATAGATCTTCATTTTGATTGAGATCTTGCGTTACCAAAACGGTTATCCATCTCTTATGTTCCTTCATCTCTTCAAGGTGCAGATATTATGACAAAAGCTTCACCTCAAGCTCAACTTCTTCGCTTCAACAGCAAACTCGGGCTAGTAACACTACCCTCTCGTTTGAAGGGGAGTGTTAAGAATTGTAACTAATTATTTATTCATATAATATTGTGTGATATTGTGTCTAGTGTATAACAACCTCCTGGACACCTGTATGGTGTATATACATTCTGTTGTAACCAATTACTGTATAAATACAAATGTTGGGCTATTCAATAAGTAGCTCATCAATTTGCTTCTTCCAATATATCTTGCTTTTTCATTCTTGATTTTTCTTAACTATTAGATATCTGGAAAAAAATCATTTTGCTTCAGTTTGTAGCTTAATTCCATTGGTTTCAAGATGTAACATCCAGGATCTTTAATAATAAGACCAACCAGAAAAGAAATTAATAACGGTGAAGTAAAACTAGATATACCTTGCGTCAGCCATGACTTGGACTTTAGCACCACCGCCATGCAAATCATAAAAGAAAAGCTTCGAGGAAGAAGATCGTTTGCTCATGATTCGACCTTGAAGATTAAAAGAATATACACAGTTTAACAAAAGGAAAGAAGGTAGCAACAAAACATATAACCATATTGATTGAACCGTCTATGTTCTAGTACCAGCCAATGACACAGTTCTCTCCACAAGATGCTCTCCATTGCTTAAGGATCCATATTCCCCAATGAATTCAACAATAGACATTGTAACATGAAACTTGTGTGGATATGGACTTTTCCCTTCCTCCTTCAAAGCAGCAAGATATTTCAGTCTATTCTCAAAGTATTGCTGCAACAAAGCCAAAATGGAAGGAGTGTTGAAACGAAATCCCAAATCAAACTGAATCAGAAACTTTGATCCTTCACATCATCAAATAAAAGGCTCTTATAGAAACAAAGGACAGAATTATACTGTGGGATCCATCTCATCATCATCAGCTGCTGCAGATTTCTGACCCTGAGAACCAGCCTTGGCAGTGGCCTAAAAAAAAGCCAAAAATTGTAACATAATTAGTGATATAGGGCAAATGGAGAACATTCCAACAATTTGATGAAACACATATAAATTGTAAAATGAGTTCTTGGAAATTTTAAATTGTGTTGGAATTAACGAATTTAGGGATAGAATTATCGAGATAAGGAATTAACAAAAGCATAGATCTAATAATCACTCCTAGAATTTGTATCATGAAGTAAGAATCACACCTAAGATTTGAAACGAATAAAATTAAAGGAATCATACCATTCCAGAAATCACTTCTAGAACTCATGGATATCTAAGAATCACTCCTAGAAAGCACATTTTCCCACTGGAAAATTAGTCTATTCTTGTTCCTTGAAATATTGAAACACGTATATATAGCAAAAGTCTTTAAACCCTCAACCTAGTGAAATAGGGATCTTAACTAAAATTTCCAAAATTACCAAGTAAACTAGAATAACAGGAACTGGCTTATTTTAAATCCTGTTCTCGTCACGTTACTGTTCATGTGAACACACTGATAGTGACACAAAAGAAACCCCCCTCCCCGTCATTTGGCAATTCAGAGCACAGTTAAACAAAACATAATTTCCCAAATAGTACTAACTGGGGAAATTTTCATGTTGGTTAGAAGAACAAACTTTAAGATAAGTAACCACTAAAAAAAGCAACTAAGCCCACATTTCTTTTGGTACCTTCGCAAGCCAATTCCAAAATACACAACGTGAAGATCTTCAGTGACCAATTAGAAACATGCAAGGACATAAGATAAGCATCGGTGCCCATTATAAGTTGGCGTCATTAAAACGAAAAAAGTGTACCTGCTTGGCTTTCTCCTCCTCCTTGCGCCGTCTTTCTTCTTCCCTCTGCTTGTTCTTCAGTTCCTTTTTGCGCGCACTGCCCACACACACGTAAAGATAAGGAAAAGAAAATGTTGCATACAGTCAAAACCAGGACAACTGAAGCTGAAGTTGATTGTAAGAGTATCAGTTTTAGGCGCAGTGCACATTACAGAGATAAAACTCACTTCTTGCTGATAGTGTCGCCGGAAGCAGGAGAATCGGAGTCCATAGCTAAGCTGGAGACTGCTTTGGCTGTCTCGTCGACGGAGCCTTCCATGTCTTTGGTTTCCTTAGCTGAGAGCCGCCACTTTCACTAGGGCTTTTCTGGTGAAATAGGAAATGTGAATTGAGCAAGTGCAAACTCCGCCGCTTGCAAGTTATGTCCAAAATGCAAAAGAATAAAGATAAAAAATAAGAAGCGTAATAATTAATAATTACGTATGGGACCGAGACCGGGCCTAAGCAAGAGCCCGCCCCGACATCTTCTACCAAGGCCTGGATCTAGTCTTAAGCCTGATTGTGCGAGAGATATCCGGATTTTAGACATTTTAAGTGCATGTTTTGATAGGTTTATGTCTGTAGATTTTTATTAATAAAGTTTTTATTAGTACAGCTTTTTTGAGAAAATTTTTTTCTAAAAAATCAATTAATTATTTGATTGTCAATTAAAAAAGAGTTTTTTTTTAACTTCATACGGTAAATTGTTTGGCAACAAAAAAATAACAAATACTTTTAATTTTAAATATATTTTATTTTGTAATAAAAATTATTTATGTATGTAAATATTATTTAAAGTATATTAAACAATATGTAAAACATAATAT
>JANITW010000008.1:1563167-1586538 GCA_027564335.1 Erythroxylum williamsii | reverse complement strand
ATATGAATTATAACATAAATAAAACTAATATAAAAAATAAATATAAAAAAGTCAAATAATATTATATAATTTCAAAAATAAACATGAAGATGAGTTTGTGGATATTGTAAGAATTATGTGTAAAACATAAAGATAAAAGAGACTAAAAAAAAAACTTACTAATTGATATGAAAAATCTATTAAGAAGCTAAAAATTTTGAGCTTATTAAAAAGACATATTTTAACTGCTAAAAAAATCATATCTATTAAAGAAGTACTTTTATTTTATAACCAAACATTCATTTTTCTTAAAATTGGCATTTGTGGTAAAGAAAAATATTTATTAGCCTCTCAAAAATCAATTAAAACATGTACTAAGCCTAAGCTTGAATCAGAACTAAAAATTTTTTATTTTTATTTAATTAAGAAATAAAAAATGACCCTTTTTTTTATTTCAAAACGTCGTCATCTTCTGATATCAGTTAACTCAAGCGCAGACTTTGAACGTATGGTTCAATTCTAATCAAGTTTTAGGCGGAAGCTGCGTCATGCTGTCGACTCATTACTATCTTTAAGCTTTATATGTTGAAGTGCGAAACTTGTTTAAACTAAATCAAGCTCAAAGTTCTATCAAATCAAACTCTACTCATTAATTTCAAATTGTATAGGGACTGGTTTGCCAATTCCTTTTATTTGATTTTGTTGCCACTTGATTTTGATGAAACTTAGTAATAGTTTAGCACTCTTTAGCTTTAGCAATCTAGATGGTTAATTTAGCATTAAAATTCTTAAGCAAAAAAGCAAAATGAACTGTCACACAGCCTTAGGCACATCTTCTAAGTTCCAATTGTTCAATATGATCCAGAAAAAAAAAAAAAGCTTTAGTTTAAGCATCATCTTGAATTGTCCATGTTTCAGAGCAATCACCAAAGTTCCTGATACTCTCTGCTTCATCTCACAAATGGTACCAGCAAGTACTCTGCATAAAACAGCTGCCAAAAGGAACAAGACATTGCTTAAATAGCAGCTCACAGAGACATGAATCTAATCACAGACTGCAATACTGAGAAGACAAGTTTTCTGGGGTAGGCACAGAGTCACTGACTAGTTACTTGCCTACTTGCCCGAACCATTTGCTTCGTGTATGTAAAATGCACGAGTGGTGTTTGGATTGCACAGGCTGACAAGCTCCATGCCAAGAGCATCGAACCATCAGCCTGCATTCCCTTCTGATCGGTGCCCAGTTGTCTTGTGCAAGCCGGGATGAGATAGGGAGTTCAGGATATAGCATATATAGAACTGGATCTTACTCCAGCAAGTTTTCTTTTTTCGGGAAAATTACTCAAGCAAGTTAAAAGAACCAAAACGAGCCAAATTCAGACCACCCTGAACCAACTCCTATCATATTATTGTCATCGTTCTAAAAACTCTCCCAATACTGTGCTTAGACACAGCAACTGAATTCTTCATGTAATGACATCAGAAATGCCTAGATGTTTGACAGATCAAGACAAGGAACAAAGTGCCTTAGCAAAGGCTTGACTACATGCAAAATTTGTCCGTTCGGTCCATATCTTACTAATTGTTTTATTTGAGTTGAAATGAACAGATTTTTGCTAGCTGTCAATTCTGGGTGTTCACTGCAAGGTTTAAACGGCTAAACAATGACAGGCAATTACCTTCCAGATAAACATGTAGCAGGAAGTTATTGCAGCTTTCTTCTTCAAATCAACAGATTTGGCATGGTTCCACAGTGTAGAGCCCAAGAGGACATGACCAAGAACCTGAAATATCAACATATAAAGACATATCACAGAAATCTATTCAATTATCCACACTGTTTCCTACTGACCATTTTTAGATGCTCGGAGAAAGTACAGTTAGAACATTTACATTAAAATTCAACTTCTGTTAATATAATAAAAACCTAGTTAGACAATGGGGCTCTCTAATGCTAATGACCCTTTGGCTCAGGGATTCCAAAGGCATCTTCATCTCCAAAATAAATTATATTCAATAGGACTACTTGGCTTCTCATAGTGAAATGGCCTTAAAACGCAGTTGGGTACAGTGTACATATAATTGGTAGATCTTTTCTAGAACTACATGTCCGAAGTAGAAGGAATATTAGAAACTAAATTCATATGCATATAAAACATAAAATCTTTCTGGAAAATGAAGAGATTTATGGTGTATGATTAAGTGAACGTCAACAATTCACCTGATGGTTAAGCAATTCCCTTCAGTTTTCAGATGGTTTTAGAACTAGATACAGTCAAATGTATATAAAAAATGCATCGACAAGCAGACAGGTTACCGTGATCCATTTGCTCCAGTTATAGGAAGATGTTAGCCCAACTAAAACAGCAACACCATATGCAACTTCAAGCAATGCAATACAGGTCCAAAATACCTGAGCAAGATCAGTTAGGCACAAAACAAGGGAACTTACTCCTCTAGCAAGAGAAAATGCATAAGTCATATGCTAACCCGCTTCTGGCCCAGGCTCACTGTAAAGGTTTGTATGCCAAATATCTTGTCTCCTTCCATATCAGGTATATCCTGCATGTAATCCACTTTGAATTCAGGGAATACAGTGGATATGCTACCAATTTCCTCCCTTTAGGACCTGTTGTTCATACTTATCAGATGAAACTTATTTTATATGAATTGCTAATAATCATTACCTTAAATAAGGCTATTACAACTGAAAAGAAGCTCATGAATGCAGTTGCAAAAATTAGAGGCTTTGAAAAGGTAGCAGGTCTTCCGTACACATGGCTCTGGAAATTGTCAAGAGAAGAATTTAAGCACTTAAAGAATATTCCAACAGAAACAAAAATGAATAGCATCTGTCAGGCAATCCAATGAACCTCGACTATAAAGAGATTTTTGTTCCCGTGTTTTCCAGACACCATTTTAGGCGTCAAAAATACTTCATTGACATCAAAGGACCTGGAAAATTATTTATAAGTTGCATGCACCTAACTGGTGTGCCGCAATAGAATTACAACCATTTAGGTGCTGACGTCCAAACAACAGCCATCCATGTTTTTCTTTCCCAAAATCAGTGCTAATATCATCTTCAGGATTTAATTTTTGCTAATATTTAAATACAAAATAACAAAAGATTTGGAAAGCAAGCAAGTACCTGCATATGCAGAAAAAAGGCAAGTTGAACAATCACTGCCCTAACAGCAAGAATGCACATTGCTGCAACAACTGCAAACCTTTTCCATCTCAGAAGTGGCAACTGAACATTTGCAACATGTAAAGCCCATGAGTTAGAAAACTATATATGATCATGTTAGCATTTAGATTTAAATGAACAGGTTCAAAATAAAGAAAATAAGTAGAGTGGGCGTAAAGACAGTAAACTTACTCTGCTGCATTAGAGGCTAGGAGCTTACAACATCTAAAACTAATTTTCAAAACAGAGTCATTACAGATGAGTGTAATTCTTTGATTATTTTAATAAGAAAAATTTATTGTAAATCGCTTAAAAAGATAAGCTAGTCAAACTACATTACAAAATAGATAACATAAGGCACTCTATCTACTGTATTGTGTTTTGCACAACCATTTGAGAATATGGAAATTTTCATGTTGTATGAAACTCAACTTACGTTCATTGAATATGCCGTTCCAAGAACAAAACTGATGAAAAGAGCCCAAAGTAATGGCCACGATCTAACACTCCATCCAAGCCAAAAACTCTGTGCAGATGAGGAACAACTTAGTAAAATTCTTTGTGAATCTCATATACAGATGTGACAGCCGGCTAAATTTCATGAATGTTGGTCAGTATACAGGACCATGTCATCGCTAAGTTCTGTGCATTATTCAACATTTAGTGGTCATATTTAACTTGGAGAAATAAAATACAGAAAATAACATTTAGTAGTGCTTTGGTTATATAGTTAGAAAAGGCTGTTTAGATGCTCCCAGGTAAGTCACACATTGAATGATGCTTGTAGTTTTACAGACTGAGAAGAAACAGAAGCAAATTTCGAATACCACATGCTTCATTTTCCCTTCAACTAGGACTCTAGCAAGTATCTTTATAGGTGAACTCATACCAGA
Organism: Erythroxylum williamsii; assembly: GCA_027564335.1. Classification (NCBI taxonomy): domain Eukaryota; kingdom Viridiplantae; phylum Streptophyta; class Magnoliopsida; order Malpighiales; family Erythroxylaceae; genus Erythroxylum; species Erythroxylum williamsii. The sequence continues at coordinate 1,582,476 of JANITW010000008.1, read as the reverse complement.
TGTCAGCGGCCAAATTTATCCATGTGACTGTGAGCTACAGATTAAAATATTGCATCACAATCTTAAGTAGTTAATTACAGCCTAAGCTCCATACATGAATATTTACAAATTATATACCATGATGGCAAAAGAGATTATAATCACAACACCAGTGCCCATGGAATATTCCCCTGATGCCAAAGGAAGATATGGCTTGTTAACCTGCAATGAAACGTAACAGAGTTCATATGAGTTTAAATTTAGCGCACAGAGTAATGTATCTCTTTCATATTGTTCCATGACGTTCCGAAATACAAAATGTTTCCCCACATTTAGTTGAAGGAATTATTTATCGCTTCAAAAATTAGTCTAGAACATTGACGTCTATAGAAGATTAGTTATTAACATGTTACAAACAGCAAAGTTACCTTGTCTATTTCAATATCTGTCAATTGATTCAGTCCAACAATGTAGATATTCATCATGAGAGCAGCAGTTAAAGCCTAAAGTACACAAAAATGACGTGTTAGGTCAACAAAAATATAAGTACTTATGGACTCTTTCAATTGACTTGAATATATGGTGCATCACCTCCAACAACCCTGTAAAAAACACTGGAGAAAAGTCTGAGAACTTCTCAACCGCAAGGAGAGAAACTGAAAAAATGCTGAGGGCCTGTTGATAGAAAATTAGGTCAAGCTGATTAAATTCTTGATTACACGGGAAGTTTACAAGATTTTGGCAGCTGATATGCAACATAATAAGACGTTAACTTGTTACGAATTTACCATGAACTTAACTGTGCCTATAACTGTATGAGGCCGTGAAAATCTGTAGAAAGCATGTAATGAATGGAAAACAGATCCCTTGGGATTAAATGCACCAGGCTCTGATTCAAGAGGTTCTCTGGAAGCGGCATGTACTAAAAATTTCTCTTTGCTTTTCATCAATATCGTCTCCTTCATGCAATGCTGGTGGAACCGTGCCACACAACTTCGGTTTAAGTTGCCCCATGAAAATTCAACTGCTCCTGTACCTGTTATCAATATGATCATACTATCTTAAATTGCAGCTATATGAAAAGAAAGCAAAGACTACAGCCAAAAGCAAAATCAAACGACCTGAGAACAATTTCCGTCTGAAGCAAAATAATTAGTCATCATCCTAACAGCTAGCTTTCAGGAGACAAAAAAAGCAAATAACAATGTAATCATGAAGCGAGTCATTTCACCAAATGTTCCATCAATCGATTTAATTCCCCAAAATAACAATATATTGATGATTTTACTATCTGACCTTAGAAAAGATGTCTATCTACATTGATTAGAGTCTATATAACTAGATATTAATAAGAGAATTAAGAGCTTACTTGAAGAGTGACCCAATTTGAAGTTGTCGCTCCTCCAACAACTTCCACCAACTAACACTTCCAATATCAGATCGTGAACATATAGCAGCCCCATAATAGTAATCCCGCAAGAAAATAGCACCAAAAAGACAAATCAAAATGAAATGAATGCAATGCAGAAGCTACAAGTAAAACCCAACTAAAGTAATTTCTAAAATGCATAAATTAGACTGAAAGAAGAAAGCAAAAGAATACTGTGAGCTTTACCCACAAAGAAATGAATGAAAAGAAGAAAAAACCAGATACTAAATGGAGGATTAAATGCTTCAGATGCTAAGTTACAGCACTTGGCACTTCTACATGCAATGAACTGAAACAAAAAGAAAAGTGTCTTAGCACAGGTGAGTGAAGAAGAAGAAGAAACTTTGGTAATTGACCAAAGAAGTAAAGAGTCCATTTTGGTCTCTTGAATCAATAACAGTTAGTGAGTGAATAAAGTTTAAACCATACTTCCACATGCAACGAGCTGAAGTAAAAGCTAAAAAACGTCTTACCAGAGGTGAGAGAAGAAGAAGAAAACCGGCTTGGAATTGACCCAAGAAGCAAAGACTCCATCTTTTTTTGGCTTCTGGAATCAATAACATTTACTCAACGAAAGAAGAGAAGCAATGACGACATACATTGGTATTGTGCCTTTCGTGGGGCAAAATACAGGGCTTGTGGATCCTGAGGGTATTTAATGCTGCCAGATGGCCGCTAAAGCAGGTCAAGTTTTAGTTGTAAGTCATTTCCACGACATTTATTGGCTTTGATGTTTATAACAAGAAACGAAAAAATTTACGTAACCAAACTACAGGAAGTTTTTCTTAGTTGCTATAGCAGCAACGTACGACGACAATTTGGCTGCAGCCAAAACGGGGCAAGATCTTGTTAGAGTGTCCGAAAAAGTTGAAACTGTGGGCTTCGCATTATACATTATAAGCCCAATTTTCTTTTGTCCTTTTCCTACCTTGTCTTTACCTTCTGTCCTTGCTCTTAGCTGTCTCTTAACATATTGTGCATTTGCCTTTGTACAACCAACAATTCGTTAGTGACAGGACAATTAGCCAGTAGCATAGAAGAGCCATCCACCAATAGCAGTAGAGAAGCTTTTGTATATATTCTACCCGAATGTTCAATACAAATAAGAAAGAAATATCTTTCATCATCTTTACCTATTTTTCTTACAGGATATCAGAGCCTACCTTTTAACTAACCCTAACCTAATATGTCAAATACAGGAGATATTAGTGACTCTAGTGTCACACACATACAGTAACATAAGAACATGAACCCAACTCTGTCACAAATACTGAAAACCCAGGTGTTGTGTTAGTCACAACACCTTTCAATGGCAATAACTTCATTATTTGGAGTAAATCCATGACCATAAGTTTATGTGCCAAGGATAAACTTTCCTTCATTGACGAGACCTGCATCATGCCCACAAAAGATGTGATTTTATCAGCAAAATGGAGAAGAGCAGATAGCAAGGTGAAGTCATAGATTCTCAATGTCATAATCAAAGAACTAAGTGATGCATTCCTATCCTTTCCTACAGCTAGAGAGCTTTGGGTGGAACTACAGAAAGATTTGGAGAAGCTAATGGGCCACTCCTATACCAAATAGAAAGGGAAATAAGTTCCCTAAAATAAGATACTCTCACTATTTCTGCTTACTATACTAAGTTGAAAAAGTTATGAGATGATTTGTTTAGCTTAAACCCTACTCCTATGTGCACTTGTAATGCTTTCAAATACATTACTGCGAAAGAAAACACTCACCGACTTGTGCAGTTTTTAATGAGACTCAATGACAAGTTTGAGCATATGGTGAATCAAATCATGTTAATGGAGCCACTGCCTATTGCAAACAAGGCTTTTTTTTATGCTACAGACTGTTGAAAGACAAAGGATGGTTAACTCCACCATGGACAGTACCCCCAACATGGCAATGCTAGCCAAACAATCAAATAACTGGAAGAAAGGAGGAAAAATCAACACCACCAATGCCAACAAAGGACACTATCTTAAGAAAGAAGACAAATACCGTGAGAAATGTAAGAAGAATAAGCATACCTTGGAGACATGTTTCAAAGTCCATGGAGTCCTTAACTGGTATAAGGAGCTCAATGCACAAAAGGAAAAAAGAAGGACAAACTTGGTATAGATAGTGGACACTCCTATAGAAAACACACAAGAATAAAATGAGGATAAGTCATGAAATGGAGGGATCTCTTCAGATTTGGCAAATTTCATTCAACAGGAAATAAGTAAAGCAATCAAGGGCAAAGATGCTGGGGAGGCAAAATATTCAGGGTTTCAGAATTATGCAGGTAATGCTACACACTCTGTGAACATGGCTTCTAACTATCCTAACTCTTAGCTTATTGATTCGGGTGCCTCCACACACGTGATGAATGATTTGAATCTTTGCACTAGGTATGTAGCTAATACAAATGTTTATGACCATGTGATTCTTCCTGATGGAGCAAAACAAGAAGTTGCCCACATTGGTCATGCATAAATACGGGACAAAATTACCCTCAGAGAAATCTTAAATATGCCTAATTTTTTTCAAAACTTGTTGTCAGTTAATAAGCTCACTACACAAAATGAAAATGCTGCCATTTTCCTATCTAACAAGTTGTTCTTACAGGACTTTTGGACTAATGATGTCATAGCAATCATCAAGGCAGTGAATGGATTGTATGAGTTGACTACCGAAACCTTCCTATCATCCAATACCCTAAAAGGTCCCTCTTTAGGGTTTTACAATTCTGAAAATATTGCTCTCAATGTTACAGTAGCTTTTGATTTATGGCATTCTAGGTTAGGGCATATATTCAAGGAAAAGTTACAGCACATCAATGAAATCAAAGTTTCTAATCCTCATAAACATGAATGTCAAGTATGTTCCTTAGCCAAACAGCATAGAAAATTCTTCCCCAAGCACGAGATACACACAAATAAACCTTTCGAAATCATTCATATGGATTTATGGGGGCCCTATAGTGTTCCTACAATGAATGGTTCACACTATTTCTTTACAATTATGGATGACTTCTCTAGAGCTACTTGGACTTTCATACTCAAACACAAACACTAAACCCAACAAACCATACTACAGTTTCTTAAAAATATTGAGAGACAATTCAGCACCCAAATAATGAAGATATAGACAAATAATGGGAGGGAATTCATTAACCAGGAATGTACCAACATATTTAGAGAACTGAGAATCCAACATCAAAAGAGCAGCCCATAAACACCACAACAGAATGGGGTAGTGGAAATCAAGCATAAACATCTTCTCCAAATTACTAGAGCCCTACTCTTCAAAGCTAAATTATCTAAAGGGTATTGGGGAGAAGCATTGCTTACAGCTACATTCCTTATCAATCGAATCCCAACCAAGGTGTTGGGGTGGCTAACTCCTTTTGAAAAACTGCATAAAAGAAGGCCCAATTATAAGCATCTGAATACTTTTGGTTGCCTGTGCTTTGCCTTAGACAAGACACCAAACAAAACTAAATTGAATCCTAGGTCAAAAAGATGCATTTTTCTTGGATACATGCCAGATTATAAGGCCTATAGAGTCATGAACTTAGACACTAAAGCAGTGTTTGTGTCAAGAGATGTGGTGTTTTATGAAAACAACTTCCCTTATGCAGATCAAAACCTAACCACTATACAAGCAGTCGACCCCTTATTCTCAAGCATCCTTACTAATGAAGAAGCAGACTACCCTACACAAACACCAATTATGATTGCCACACCATAAACTGAACTCATTTCCCAGCCATCTGACCATTCCCCACCTGACAATCCACATGACCAAAGCACCATACCAAATGCACCTACACAAAGATGAAGCAGCAGAACCCACATACCTCCCAAATACCTGCAAGACTATGTCCTCCAATCCACTCACTCCCTAGCTGATTGTAATGTTGTATTGTAAGTCTGTTGTCCTGTAGGAACAAATGAAGATAGGTTAAAGATACTCAACATTAAGCATAACAACAATTACAGCACTTTTATAGGCAATGTTTCCAGAACCTTTAAGCCATTATCTTATGAGACTGCTAGCAAAGATGAAAGATGGGTACACTCTATGAATGAGCAATTGTCTGCATTGGAGAAGAATGGGACTTGAAGACTCACTGAATTACCTAAAGGGAAAAAAGGTCATAGCCTCAAAATGGGTGTACAAAGTGAAGAGCAATTCGGATGGAACAGCGGCAAAATTGAAGGCTAGACTTGTAGCCAAGGGATTTTGTCAAAGAGATGGGGTTGACTATTCGGAGGTCTTTTCTCCAGTAGCAAAGATGGTAACAATAAGAGTATTCCTAGCTATAGCTGCCTCCAAACAATGGCCAATACATCAATGTGACATTAATGATGCATTTCTTCATGGTCACCTAGAGGAGGAGTTATACATGCTACCACCGCAAGGCTACAGTAGAGTTAAGGAAGGAAATGTATGTAGACTCATCAAATCAATCTATGGTTTAAAACATGCTGGGAGACAGTGGAACAAAGAATTGTCCTCAAAACTATCCTCAATGCAATTCATTAAATCAAAAGCAGATCATTGTTTATATACTAGAGGCATAAAAAATGATTTGATGGCAATAGTTATATATGTGGATGATATTCTAATAACAGGGGCAAATGAAGATCAAATTGTCTCAGTTAAGACAACATTAAACTCATAATTCACTATCAAGGATCTTGGGTATGCGAAATTTTTCCTAGGCATTGAAATAGCAAGATCAAAAGATGGAATGATACTTACCCAAAGAAAATACATCCGAGACCTCCTCCAAGAGATTGGGCTATTAGACTGTTCACCCTGTGCGACACCCATAGTTCCTGGGACAAAGTTAACCATCGAAATAGGTGAACAACTTAACAAACCAGAGCAGTACAAAAGACTAGTTGGGAAATTACAATATTTAGGGTTTGCAAGACCTGACATCACATACGTTACTCAACAACTTAGTTAGTTCATGAACAACCCTCGACTACCACACTGGGAAACCGCCAAAAGAGTACTGAAATATCTAAAGGGAACTCAGAACCTGGGAATTTTTTACGCAATAGAAGAAACCCCTAACCTCGTAGCCTTCTCTTACTCGGACTGGGACAGTTGTGTATTCTTCTTACGCTCCTTAACCGGGTTCTGTGTCTTCCTCGGACAGTCATCGATCTCCTGGAAAACAAAGAAACAATCAACGGTGAGTCGCTCTTTCGCTGAATCGGAGTACAGAAGCCTAGCCTCGACTACTTGCGAAGTAAAATGGATAACCCAAATCTTACACACTTTTCAACTTCCGATCCCGAAACCCATACCTCTGTACTGTGATAACCAGGAAGCGATTTACATCTCTAGAAACCCAGTCTTCTACGAGAGAACGAAGCACCTCGAGATCGACCTCCATCTGGTTCGCGACTACGTCAACTCAGGATTCGTGGAGCTCAGACACGTGAATACAACTCAACAACTCGCAGATCTGTTTACAAAGCCTTTGACCACACGAACATTCTTGACTCTCCTTTGCAAGCTTGGAGTTGTTGGTTTTCACCCACAACTTCGGCTTGATCGGGCCGTGTTAGAGAGTCCGAAATAAGTTGAAACTGTGGGCTTCGCATTATACATTATAAGCCCAATTTTCTTTGTCCTTTTCCTACCTTGTCTTTACCTTCTGTCCTTGCTCTTATCTGTCTCCACACATATTGTGCATATGCCTTTGTATGGCCAACAATTCGTTAGTAACAGGACAATTAGCCAGTAGCATAGAAGAACCATCTACCAATAGCAGTAGAGAAGCATTTGTATATATTCTACCCGAATGTTTAATACAAGTATGAAAGAAATATCTTTCTTCGTCTTTACCTATTTTTCTTACAGATCTAATTGTTTTCCGCGACATTGCTTTGCTGCTTATATAACAAGAAACGAAACATTTGCACAACCAAACTAAACTCTTCCTATGAAGTGTTTCTTAGATGCCATAGCAGCAGTGTACTCCGGCAATTTGGCGGGTAGTGGTAAGTGGTAACTTTAGTTCACACACAATTCTGACACGTACCAATGACTTCACATTTAGTGAAAAGAATAGTGGAAGAGAAAATATCTCTCTTATACACATGTATACTGCGCATATTTATACATTGAGACAATACATGTATACATTGGACATTGATTGGTCCATACGAACATAAATCAAAGGAGGCATTTGAGATGTCGACAAATCGCTCCATTAATTAAGAACTGCTGTGCGTTATCATTTATAATATTAAGAAAGAACTCTTGGTCAATCAATCTTGATTTAGTGAATTTGAGCAATGAATGACGTGATTTTATTAGAGTAAATATTTGAACTAAGGATCAAAAGGGCTACCTCAAAACATCAATAAAGACTATGATATGATATGATCACAAGAAAAAGTCTAACCAATTGAAAAGATTCTTTGTCTAATATTACTATGTCTTATTCTGTTTTATAGAATCTTAATCATTTATTTTGCGGAACCCACGCAAGACCCATACGAGACCCACATAAATAAATGACTAAAATTTATTGGACACAATAAGACAAGATCTTCAATAAGACACTATAACATTAGCCAAAAGGCCTAAACTCTAAGGCAATACAACATTTCAACACTCATGATATGACCACGAGAAAAAGTCTAATCAATTTGTAAGATGATCACTCATCATCGCTCGAAATCGAGTGGAGGATTTACAAAAAGCCCGAGCCTTTATATGTTAAGCGCATCTTCAATGACGACCAACCAAACCATAACGTCTGAATAGCCTCATTTCCTCACTTCTTATCTATCCCCTTCCTTTCAACACTTTAATTTGTCATCAACTCAACTTCCAAAACCCCAAAGCCCCAAAGTCTCTCTGTCAATGCAATGGAAGGCACTCTCTTTCCCAGCAAGCCTATCTATCCTATACCGATCACCAGACCACCGCCGCTAATCCCGTCGCCGAAACCCTCTTCAACGGCGCTGCTCCCACCGCCTTCAACTCCTCAGTCACCACCTTTTTCGACTGTCCACTTTGATTCTCTTCTCCAACATCTTCTGCATTTGTCTTCTTCACATAATATCAATGCCCGTAAAGTGACTGGCTCTAAATACCCTTCTCTTCGAATCTCTGCTGATTCTTCTCAAAAGCAGCTCCAACCAACTAAAAACGGAAACTTGAGGAGCATTTCAGTTCTGGAGTTTGATAGTGAGAGTGAAGAGTGTGATGGGTCGTTTGAATTCTTGTCAGAGAAGGGTAAGTTCATGGTTAACTCAATTTTAGAGCAGCCTTTGCATACCTTGACTTCGTTTTTTGATCGTTCTGAAATTGAGTTGCTTCAACTTGATTTGACTGGTCTATTGAAAGCACTAGACGTCACTGGTAGTTGGCAGAGAGCCCTTTTATTGTTTGAATGGATTGTCATGAATTTGGACGTGACAAATGTGAAAATTGATAACCAGGCTATAGAACTAATGATTAGAATCCTTGGTAAAGAGTCGCAACATTCTGTTGCGTCGAAGCTGTTTGATGTTATTCCTGTGGAAAAGTATTCATTGGATGTTCGAGCATATACAACTATTATTCACGCATATTCTAGTTCTGGCAAGTACATTAAAGCAGTTAATTTATTCCAGAAAATGAAAGATTCAGGCCTGTCACCGACCCTGGTCACTTACAATGTCATGCTTGATGTTTATGGGAAGATGGGTCGGTCTTGGAACAAGATTATAGGCATCTTAGATGAGATCAAAAGTAGAGGGCTTGAGTATGACGAGTTTACTTGCAGCACTGTAATTTCTGCGTGTGGGAGAGAAGGCTTGTTAAACGAAGCCAAAGAGTTCTTTGCCGGATTGAAGTCGCAAGGCTATGTCCCTGGTATTGTTACTTATAATGCCTTACTTCAAGTTTTTGGGAAGGCAGGCGTTTATTCAGAGGCCTTGAGAATCTTACAAGAAATGGGGGAGAACAATTGTTCTCCTGATGCCGTAACTTATAATGAGCTTGTGGCTGCTTATGTAAGGGCAGGCTTCTGCGAGGAAGGAGCTGCTGTCATAGAAGCAATGAGTAAGAGAGGTGTATTGCCAAATTCTGTGACGTATACTACTGTGATAAATGCTTATGGAAGAGCTGGAAAGACGGAGAAGGCATTAGAGCTGTTTGAGCAGATGAAGAAGTCAGGTTGTGTTCCCAACGTATGCACTTACAATACTATCCTTGGGATGCTGGGGAAGAAGGCACAATCAGAGGAGATGATGAAGATTCTCTATGATATGCAAGTAAATGGATGTGCTCCTAATCGTGTTACGTGGAACACGATACTTGCCATGTGCGGTAATAAAGGAATGCACAAATATGTGAATCGTGTTTTCCTAGAGATGAAAAATTGTGGTCTCGAGCCTGGCAAAGACACGTTCAATACATTGATTACTGCATATGGAAGGTGTGGTTCTGATATTGATGCAGCCAAAATGCATGAAGAGATGATTAAAGCAGGGTTTTCTCCATGTATTGCAACTTATAATGCACTTTTGAATGCTTTGGCTCGACGAGGTGATTGGCAGTCGGCAGAGTTGGTCATAGTTGACATGAAAAGTAAAGGTTTCAAGCCTCGTGAAACTTCATACTCATTGCTACTCCATGCTTATGCAAAGGTGGGCAATGTCAAGGGTATAGAAAAGGTTGAGAACGATATTTATGGGGGTCATATCTATCCTAGCTGGATGCTTTTGAGAACTCTAGTTCTTGTGAATTTCAAATGTAGAAATCTAGCAGGTATGGAAAGGGCTTTCCAAGAGCTACAAAATCATGGTTACAAACCAGATTTAATTTTATTCAACACGATGATTTCAATTTTTGCCAAGAATAAAATGTATGTTCGAGCCCAAGAAATGCTGAATCTAATTCGGGAGAGTGGGCTAAAGCCAGATTTGGTCACCTACAATAGCTTGATGGACATGTATGCTAGAGGAGGAGAGTGTTGGAAAGCAGAAGAGATCCTCAAAAGGCTAGAAGAATCCGGTGGCAAACCCGACCTTGTTTCTTTTAACACTGTCATCAAAGGGTTTTGCAGAGGAAGACTCATGCAGGAGGCTGTAAGGACACTCACTGACATGGCATCAAAAGGAATTCAACCATGCATCTTCACCTACAATACTCTTGTCGCAGGCTACGCAGGGCAAGGGATGTTTTCAGAAATAAATGATCTAATTCGTTACATGATTGAGCACGAATGCAGACCAAATGAGCTAACCTATAAGATAGTTGTGGATGGTTATTGTAAAGCAAGAAAGTACAGGGAAGCAATGGACTTCATATCTAAAATAAAGAGTATGGATGATGTTTTTGATGATCAGTCTGTGCAAAGACTTGCTTGTCGAGTTCGGGAGAGGCTTGAGTCATAACTGTATAAATGCATTTTAAGGTGACTATTTTTCTCATCACCTGGAATCCTTCATGGTTTGCATTGAAAAATTTGTAAACTCTCCAGTTTCTGGTGCATCCTCGGATCAGAGTTTATGTGGGTATAATTGAGATAAAATTTCTTTCTTTTCCGTCAGATACTGTACGTCCACGGGATCAATTTGCTTGCTTTTTCTCAGTTCTGCGGTTTAACACGGCGTTCCTTGAATGGCAGTGGATAAGATACGAATGGAAAGGCAAGAAGAAAAGTTCCAATGGTTCAATATATGTGTTTGATCTGTAGATAATTTTCGAAGTATATAATATTCAATTCCATTTGTATAACTACAAATTTGAGTCTTCCTTTTCTAGCTAGCTAAATGTGTCACTAAGCGGGATACTTGGATACGGTTCTGATCACCTTCTTCATACTTGAAACCCATGTTAGCATGTTAAGTGATTGCTCCTGTCACTTTCTGTTCTCTCGGTGGTTGCTTTGTGGATTACTAGTGATGGTGTTGGCAGAAAAGCAAAGGACCAATCTGAATTCAATGATAAAATCTGATTTGACCAAAATTTGAGTTGGATTGAATTTAAAATAAATGTCTCCAACATTAAATTTCTGACCAAGATTAAACCGCGATTCAATCCTCCAGCGGTATTCGGGCCTGCGATTGGGGGTTCTTGAAGTTGGGGATTCAACCTTTTAGAACAAGGATGATAAAAATATGACTCTTATCATATCAAAATTTAACTTATAATTGCAGTTTAAAAAATTTGTCCAACTTATCATCTCTACTTACCAACTAGTTAATGAAGAAATGTTGTTTTTTGCTTACACGAGAACCCAAAAATGCAATGTATACGTGCTCCAATCTTGCAGGAGCAACAATGTCTTCTGCCAAAACAACCAATGCGATCTATACATGCACCAATCTTGCAGGAGCAATGGTGTCTTCTGCCAAAACAACCAATGCAATCTGCAAGTGCTCCAATCTTGCAGAAGCAATGATCTGCTTAAAGACCAACAAACTTCTGACAAATAGTAAAGCTGACACATATACAACAGAGTAAAACCAACTTGTATAGGTAAAACGTTGAAAGAAAAGATTAAAAGCTTTGTTCTTAGTTTTTGGTCAAGTTTTTTTTTTAATACCCTTTTTTACTTTTTGATCAGCTTTAGGCTAAGAACTATATACTCTTTACTACTAATAAAACTTGAAATTATTATCTTTTAAATATATATTTACATCAAACCAACAATTCTCTTTATAAAGTTAAATTGAGTTGCAGGCCAGATGATACTACAAGGAACATGGTTAGAGCGAAAGAGAGAAAGGAATACACTAATCCAGTACATAACTGACACTTAAAACGAACACCTCCACTTAACCTGCAGGTTGCCGGTCCAATACGCTAAGGTAATGCCACTTTCACTAGAGCAAACCGAGCACGCCACTTTCGTTGTCTACTAAAGCTAAAACCCACCTAGTATTCTGGAAAACAACCGAAACACCGCCAAACGGTGAAAAGTACCGAAGCAAAGCAACACAAGTGGCGGTGAGCCGGTGAATCGGTGATTCTATTGGAATGTAAGACAGTAAGTTAAAAAGATCAAGGTCCGACCCTTTTCTCTCTCACTATCTCTCTTTCATTCTCTTAACAAATTTCATTTTTTTCTCTAGACGAGTAGCTGAAACTCTTCAATATTTTAGCTAAAGAGCAAAAAACATCAGCTAATTTCACAAGCGTTTGCCCGCCACTCATTATCTCTTCCTTACCATCTTCCTTCCACATAGCAATAAACCGAAAAAGGAAGCTTGACAACAACAACAACAACAACTCTGTTTTCTCTTGATACCCGAACTTGACACTTTTGTTCTTGTCTTGGGGGTCTTGATCCTTTTCTGCTTCACGTATCTGGGGTTCCTTTGTTTTTGGGTTTCATGGGTTAGTTAAGTTTTCGTTGAAGAAGCTGAACTGGGTTTTGCTTTTGGAGATGGAGTGGGACAGCAATTCGGATCTGAGCGGCGACGAAGAGGAGGAGTTCTCGCTCGGTGACGCCGTGAGGGGCGACGGAGCTCATGATTCGCTGCCTTTTCCTGTTGAGAATTTGCTCCAGACAGCGCCATGTGGGTTCGTGGTTACTGATTCTCTTGAGCCTGACCACCCCATCATTTATGTCAACACCGTTTTTGAGACGGTTACTGGTTATCGAGCGGAGGAAGTGCTGGGCCGTAATTGGTTAGTATTGTAATTAGTTAGCTTTTTGGCTTTGTGTTCATTTCTGTGGCTAATGCGAGAAATGAGGAATTGTTATGCGGGAATTTGGGTAATTTGAGCGGTTTAGTTGTTCATTTTGGTCAATTGTTGTGTTCTGCTTATGCTAAACCTAGTTTGTGTCTGGGTTCCGTTTTGAGCAAATTTTTGATGTTATAGGTTAATTTAGCTACACCTTCTTAAGCACCGAAAACTATAAAGTGACATACTTTTTGGGGAGTTGTGATTTTTTCATACCATAGCAATCTGCTTGTTTTGAAGGGCTTTTGAGCTGAGAACTTCGAATTGTTCCAATTATTTAAGGGTACTGGTGCATTTGCGGTAGTCTCTTTCTCTCTTGTTGGTGTTATGGCATAAACTAGGATCCCAGAGATTGCGAGGACGGAGATATGAGAGAAGTCCTTCCATTGGACTCGGTGCCGTATGAATTGTGGGAGGGCAACTGTTGTTTTGTTTATTATTGACGTTTTGTATTTTGTTATTCAGTAACAGGGTTGATTCTGAGTTGTTAGACTAAGCGTTTAGCAATTGAGATGATGGGTAAGCAAGCATACTGCTCCTTGGTTAAATACTTAAAACAGAGTAGAAGCAAGCAAAATGCACCAAGAGTGAAGGGTTCTGTTTCAGTCACCTTAAGATGAAACTTTATAATGGTTGGCTTGAACTTTTGTTTTTCATTTGCCGTGAGAACAGGCATTATTAGACATACATACCTATACAGGCTCCACATCAACCGGGACCAATCTAGTACAGCATAGCATGCAGATGCTTTCTTTTTCTGTAGGCAAATATAGTGCTGTCTTTGTTATCAAACTATAGTCTTGGCACGTCTTGGTCAATTTTGCAACAATACTGTCAAAATACATCCATTTTTTGGTGACTTGCAGCATTGGCAGAATATATTGGTGAAATTAAGTGTCTTATCAACATTCATTTCTGTTTTAGATAATATTTAGATAGCTCTTGACGTGGTGTCATCTCAATGCTTTTTTTCATTAGATTTTGAGATGTTACTCCTTGGATTTCTGGAACGTCAGTGAATTGCATTCGGCCTCTTGGAGGCTAGTTCTGAATAAGAACTTTTCTTTACTTCTATTGGTTCCCATTCATCATAAATAATGTAAGAAAATCTTGTTTACTTTGCACACCCAATGAAGTGGGTTTATCTTTCCTTCTTGGTCCAAGTTACAGGCGCTTGTCCTTTCTGCTTGAAATCAGTAATTTGTGGTGCATTTTGTAATTTTTGGCCTGCCAGGTCTTGTGGCTTTAGCTTTATACATGTCTAAATGTGTGATTGCAATCATGTATTGGTTTGGGAGAACATATTAGTATGAATTGGGTGTAATTTTGGAACTCTAATCTATCTTTTTATATTGCCCTAAAATATCGTAACTTCAGGCCCCTTGATAGATGTTATATTAGATATTCTGAACATTTGTGGAAATAGTCCACGGCTTGGTTTGGTATCTGTTGGCTTCAACTGGCAAGTATAGTTGTGAAAAAAATATCAGATGTGTTGTACATAAATGCTACTTTTATCTCAAACCTTTTAAGCACCAATTCTCTTGTCACCCAGCGTATATGTGAATATATTTTATATATGCCATCTAAAATATCTTGATGTTGGTTAATAGGTTTTCACACTGTCTTTTGTACATGTTTTTAGCTCTTCAGTCTCAAGTCTACTATTTCAAAGGAGAGCTACTGAGTATAGTTCACCATCTCTTTATCTGATCCTCTGACTATACCTGATGACTCTCACTTCTTTCTGATAATGCACTCATTATTGAATATGTTCTGGTCATTCTTCTTCTTCTTTAGTTTGTTTATCCAGTTTAATACTGATCAAATATACTTTTCTATTTCCCCGATTTGCAGTCGCTTCTTGCAATATCGAGGACCCTTTGCCAAAAGGAGGCATCCATTGGTTGACTCTACTGTGGTTTCAGAAATAAGAAGATGCCTTGAGGAGGGCATTGAATTTCTAGGAGAGTTGTTGAACTTTCGAAAAGATGGATCACCTCTTATGAACAGGTTGCAACTTACTCCCATATATGGAGATGATGATACGATTACTCATGTTATTGGTATCCAGTTCTTCACAGAAACGAATATTGATCTAGGCCCTGTGCCTAGTTCTTCAATAAAGGAGGCCGCAAAGGTGGATCGGCTTCATTGTGGCTTTTCCACCTATCGCCATTTCTCTGTAGGGGACCGGAATGTGTCTCGTGGGGTTTGTGGGATCCTGCAGTTAAGTGATGAGGTCCTGTCCCTTAAAATACTTTCACGATTGACTCCAAGAGATATTGCCTCAGTTGGTTCAGTTTGTAGGCGTCTTTATGATCTGACAAAGAATGAGGACCTCTGGAGAATGGTGTGTCAGAATGCTTGGGGCTGGGAAACAACTCGGGTTTTGGAGACTGTCCCTGGTGCAAAGAGACTAGGATGGGGGCGGCTTGCAAGAGAGTTAACGACCCTTGAAGCGGCAGCATGGAGAAAGCTAACTGTTGGAGGTGCTGTTGAACCATCCAGGTGCAATTTCAGTGCTTGTGCTGTAGGAAATAGGGTTGTCCTATTTGGAGGGGAAGGTGTTAACATGCAACCAATGAATGACACCTTTGTTCTGGACCTTAATTCCAGTAAACCAGAGTGGCAACACGTCCAGGTGAGCTCACCACCTCCAGGACGCTGGGGTCATACGCTATCTTGTGTTAATGGGTCTCATTTAGTGGTGTTTGGAGGTTGTGGAAGACAAGGGTTGCTTAATGATGTTTTTATTTTGGATTTGGATGCTAAACCTCCAACTTGGCGTGAGATTTCAGCTTCTGGGTTAGCTCCTCCTCTTCCACGAACATGGCATAGCTCCTGCACACTTGATGGCACCAAGTTGATAGTTTCTGGTGGATGTGCCGATTCTGGAGTTCTTCTCAGTGACACATTTCTGCTTGATCTGTCAATGGAGAAACCTGTATGGACAGAGATACCAGTAGCATGGACACCTCCTTCTCGGCTAGGTCACACTTTATCGGTTTATGGTGGTAGGAAAATACTTATGTTTGGGGGTTTAGCTAAGAGTGGTCCCCTTCGGTTCCGTTCCAGTGATGTGTTCACTATGGATCTAAGTGAGGATGAGCCATGTTGGAGATGTGTGACTGGGAGTGGAATGCCCGGTGCTGGAAACCCAGGGGGTGTGGCTCCACCTCCAAGGCTTGATCATGTAGCCGTAAGCCTCCCGGGTGGTAGAATCCTTGTCTTTGGTGGCTCTGTTGCTGGTCTTCATTCTGCCTCACAACTCTATCTTCTGGATCCAACTGATGAGAAGCCTACGTGGAGAATCCTCAATGTACCTGGGCGACCTCCAAGATTTGCCTGGGGACATAGTACCTGTGTGGTTGGGGGAACAAGAGCTATAGTCCTTGGTGGTCAAACTGGGGAAGAGTGGATGCTAAGCGAACTCCATGAACTGTCCTTGGCAAGTTCAGTTATCTGATTCCTGAGCAGACTGGCCAAAGTTTGGAGTAGGAATGACTTTAATCCTGAAAAACCTGGAGAAGTGAAGATAATTAATGGGAAAACTAAATTTGGGACTGTTGTTTCACTCACCGAGCAAACCTTGAGAGAAGCAAAAAAATGCTCTAGTCTCTAGTAGGACCCTTTGGTGATAGGCAAATGCATTTTCTTGGGCAAGGTAGTTCTGGCACGGGTTGGCTAATGGCTATTCATAAGGTGACATGGAATTGTGTTTTTTCTTTTCTTGTGAGGTTTGTGTTGAGAGTGAGACCACCTTTTGCCATGCTCTATCAGACAATTCTTACATGTTAGGCTTAGTATATGATGGCACAGGTAGATATTTGTACGTCTTAGGCTAAGTTTTTTGTCATGTCCATGCTTTGTTTACGTAATTCGAGCTCTATAACTCTCCTACATTTTAAATAATTAAAAAAAGTTGGAGATGGAATGTTTATATTTATATCCCTTGTTGCTTTGTTTGGATTGACATGTCAGATGAACCGTGATGCATTTGGATGTTTGACGTTGTAGTACACAATATATTGATATTCAAGTAGCATGTGACGTAATCGATTGTCACATGTGATTTCACTTCAAATTAACGATAATTATTAACAAAGACCGTATCATAAATACAATTTAGGATGTAGTAAGCAGAACTTCCTCTTGAACAATTTTATAAATTACAATTTATGCTGAAGCAAAATATTAGTAGTAGTTTTTTTTTGTAAATTTTAATTTTTGTTCAATTTTTATTATTGTCAAATTTTTATTATTTGTAAAATTAAATATTTAATCGTAAATTTATAAAATGTTTAAGCCATATCTTTATAAATTATTTTTAATTTATTAAATAATAAAATTTATATATATTATATGAAAATATTAATATAATGTAACTCTCTACATCATTTATATTAATAAAAATTTAACGTTTGATTATTATTATTATTATTGTTATTGTTGTTGTTGTTGTTTTTGTTGTTATTATTATTATTATATGTTCTATATTTTTTATTAGAGTCACAAACTTAATTTTTGTAAAATTAAATATCTAAAATCTAAATTTTTATAAGAATATTCAACGAAATGTTAAGATATATAATATTTATACCCTTACAATTTTGTTAAAGTTATGTCCTTATAAATTATTTCACATAAATAATTGATAATAAATAGTTAATTTTACTAAACATTTTTCTTTGTATGAAGGGAAAAATAAACTACGAAGTTACAGAACAAGACGGGGGAGGCAAACCCCCGAAAGATCCTCGTCGAGGAGGTGTTGGCACCCAGCTGGGGTACTAGCAAAAACGGTGAGACTGACTGTAGCTGAAGCTGCATGAGTAGCAAGCTAGTCAGCGCATATGTTTCTCTCTCGATAAACGTGCCGATGTGCAACAGTCCAATTTCGAGAGAAAACCTCATGAATGCCCAGGACGATGGGGTTGAGAGCCTGGGAACGACGGTCCGCTGAGGAGAGGAGACGATGCACCGCGAGAGAATCCAGCTCGAGCTCGAGCTCAATGCGGCGGAAATCCAGATCCCAAGCTAATGCATGATAGAATTTTATCATAATTGTGGACTAGCATAATTGAAATTATTTTTACAAATCCCGATTAATTAGATGTCAATGATAATTCTCTCTTTAACATGTCATTGGGCCTGTGTTCATGGGCTTGCTATGATAGGTAGGTTTGACTCATGTATTATAAAGCACAGGAGGCCCTACTGCTAGCCAACCTTTAAATATAGTTGCCCCATTGAAACTGTATGCGTCTTCTTTGCTGATTAAGGATTCGGGATAGCAGTAGCAAATCCTCTGCATCTCTATCGCGTCGCTTTACAGAAAACAACAATGGATTCAATATTTTCCCAATTTCCAGGTATTTATCAATCGATTTATTGAACGTAGTATGTTGTAATTCTAGGGTTAATTATTTGAGTAGATTAATCATGACATTAATCTTGTATTTCGTGTTTAATTATCTTTCTATTGGTATCAGAGCTGATTAACCCTAATTGTGACTGCTATTATGGTGTAATTTTCGGGATTTGATTTCATGGAATTTGGGGTTTCTTTTTTGTTTTCGATTTTGCTAATTGCGTTTTGTGAAATCGATTTTACTGTTGTTGCCATGTTTTGATTTGATGTCAAAGAATGTGGTTGGTCTATAGTCTTTCGTCAACCTAAAGAACTCAGAGAACCGAAAACCATTCACGTTTTCTTTCGTTTTTTTTTCTTGAACCACATCGATTTTTTCGAACCATACACAATAACGTTTTTTGTAAAATTGATAGAGGAGTTTGATAGATCTATGAATTCTGAATCCAATGACGTAAATTTCGTTGAAAACGGATCAAAAATAAGGAAGATATGGATGTTTATCCGAATCGGGTCGCGAACCGAGTCGCGCGACCCGGATACCAGGCTGGCGGGCAGAGAAGATGAAGTCCGACCCCCCAGACACTCGCCCACGTGCACTGGTGGCGCGTGTAGGCGCGTGTCGAGGCTTCCAATGGCCAATTTTTCCCAATTTTTTTCCTACATGCTCCCCTTGCCCAGTACTATTTTATGGTAATTTTATGAAATTTTTGGAATGCTAGAATTTTTATTTTTATTTTTCCCGAATTTTAAAATTAATAAAAATATACTGTACTCTCCGAATTTTTCCTTGAAAATTTTTGTACTTATTCCTAGTATTA
>JANITW010000008.1:1516228-1534040 GCA_027564335.1 Erythroxylum williamsii | reverse complement strand
AAGTAATAAAAACATTTATTTTTATTTTAAAAACAAAATTAAAATTTTATAATAATTATAAAAGTTGAAGTAAATAAAATAACTAAGAGAGGTAGAAGAGTGAGAGAGGGAGGGTTTGAAAATTTTACAAAAAATCCTCTTATTTTTTAAAATTTTCGATATTGACTAATATTTAGTCGATATTTTGAATACCAACCATACCGATTAGTATTTAAAGCTAATACAATCAAACATTTATTTCGTACCAATTTTGATTTGATCTGATACGGTACATACCGGCCAGGCGGCCAGTATAAAACAGTATCCACATTCTTGCCTAATATCTTATTTAACCGGCACCTAATACTTTATCTAAATCTTGTTTTTTGTCAAAAATAGCGTCATTTTATATCTGTTCCTACCTAAAATGACATTATTTCAGGCTTAAAATATGGCTGAAACAAAGTCTTGAATACAAAAAATTTGATGATCAGCTTTTCATCTAATTTGTAAATTTTAAAGGGATTTTTTCTCATTTTAAATAAGTTTTATAATAAATTAATAATTCAATTTAAATATTTTTTAAAATTAAAAATTATAAATATATATACATAAGAGGAATTTATTCAAAGTTCTGTTAATTTAACTCTAATTAGAATCCCCAAGGCGATGACATTGGACCTCCTTTTGTTTTTAGTGCAAGTCTACCCAAATATGTGGACAGCACTTGGGCTTGGGCTTTGTATATGATATGATATAGTTCTTCACCGAACTTACTTACGGAATTAAGGGCTCTATTTTTCTGGTTACGACTTTGGCCCAAGTACTACCAAAAGATTACTGCATACTTATCTTTGGTCTTTACTAGAATTTAGCTAAATGAATTTATTTTAGTTGGACGTTTTAAAAATTGGATTCAAAGTTGATCAGTAAGCCTAACAGGCTTAAGGTTTAAAAATTTTAACCATTATCATAAAACGGATTAAAGATTAAATAAAATTAAAGAATTTAAAATATGAGTAAAAGAATTTTTTTTTATTTAAAGAATTCAATATTTAATTAAAAAAGATCGTTAAATAAATATTAATTGATTTATTTCAGTTTATAAAATTTTACTAATTTACAAAATTTGAATGATTAATTAATAAACTCGTCAAATTTTAAGAACAAGAATTATTAAAATAAATCGAACCAGAAAGTTGAAAAAAAAACCAAACCGAAGAATTAAACAATTTAAATTTTTTATGTTAAACCGGCCGAACCAATTAAGTTTTTAAATCATTAATTTTAGTCACGAATTAAAAGTCCAACCCTCCTGAATAAATACAAGTACAAATTTACATAATTTATTTGGCTTTGAAAAGTGAATAATTATTTTGTTTTTTTAAAAATTAAGTATGAGCAATTTAAGGGCCAAATTTTAAACTATATAAAAAATGAAGAAAAAAATTCAATTAAACTCAATAATTATAAATAACTTATAATTATAATTATTTTTACTTTAAATTAATGATATTTATATAATCTTGTACCAATTACATATTACTATAATTACAAAATTTTAAATTATTCATCTAATTCAATTTATTATGAATCATGATTATTGTTTTAAAGAGAACATTCGGAGTCTTGTAAGTTATATGAATCCGTGCACTGTGCACTTGTTGCATTGTAATTTACTTCAATACGAGTCTTTTCTAATATGTATTCTCATATTACCTTTTATTGTTAATATTTGAAATGTTTTATAAGTATGATATTTTTGTATTGCCTTGCCTATTTTTGTTGTTAACGTAACTTTTGTTTCTCTTTATTATTTATTTGTATGTTTGTATTTTTGTACTTAGTTATTTCGTTACATTTTATGTTTATTTGACTTATTTACTTAATTATTTTTATTTCTCGTATATATGTACATTCATTTTTAATTTTGTTGTATTTTTATGATAATCTATACGTGAGTCAATTAAAAATAAGAATAAGATGATGTACTATCAAATATTTCTAAAATTTGAACATCACTTCAACTAGATATTGTGATTCTCTCTAAATTTCTGCAAAGCAATGAATTGTGCACTAATAACGTATGTTTTTGACTAAGAACATCAAACTTTTTCCACTTTAAATGTCTTCTTTTTTAGAATAAAGTGGATGATCAGATTTCTAAATGACACGTAAATTTTTCCTTCTTATTTTTCGATGATCCTTCATGATTGTAAAGCTGTAAAAGGGCATCAGTTTATTTCTATTGCTTTTGTTAAGAGATCAGCGAATTAAATTGTTCTAAGATCGTTAGGGTGTCTAATTTCATGTCTAATTTTGAATGAAGAATATACCCTCTTAATTTTCTGTATAACATTTTATCTTTATACATGATTAAGATGCGCTAAGCGCACGTATTCACGTTTCAAAAAAACAAAAGGAGGATAAATTCAGGCATCCCACAGGAAAATCCCCTCAGAAGTCAGAACTATTATTTCAACTACAATACGGAAAGAGAGGAATAGTAAGAACTTGAAGTGACTATCCACCCACCCCCTTAAAATGATTTGTTATCTCTTCGCCACTTGGCATCAACAAAAGATTAGTAAAATCTAACTGTGACCCACCTGAGCAAAACCATGGCTGCTCTCTCCGGTTTCTCCTCCAAAACCATGTGCTTGCTAATCATGTCATATCAGAGCAGACAATTTAACTGATAAACAAACAGAACTCATTTAACAAAAGACCTTATTGGTAATTTAATGATATTATAATCTCCATAAACAAGCTACAGATCCAGTCCACCGTAGTTATTCGCATTATACAGGAGATTAAGTGCCGTTTAGGCGTTGGAGATGGTGGGTTTTTGGATTACAAAGGCCATGCACTGGACTTGGCGGTCGCTGTCGAATGCCAAGCACCGAATAAAAGCATTTGGGTAAGTCTTCTTGCACTCGCTAATTTCACTCAGGACTTGAGAGGAGTCATTGCACCCAAACATTGGCAGCTTCCACAATGTCCAGTACCTTCCATCGTAGTAACCTGGCATCCTGCTGTTCTCCCTACGCACATGTCCCATCTACCGAACCAGTGAACATTATTAACAGTCAATGGTATGTCAATGTTTCGCAAGCAGAAAAAGATGGCATCCAAGCAAGTATATTATCAATATCACTTATCCAGGGGTTTAATCTACTAATTTGTATAGTACAATTGAGATAGATAGAAATAAAGCACGATCAAGATATTACCTCATCAAATTCAAGGCAAGGGATCCATCCCTTTTTAAGCATGTAGTCTATCTCTCTCGCAATTGATTCATCAGAGAGCGGAGGAAGGTAGGACAGGGTTTCAAACTTCTTGTTATTGATTGGATTCCATGTCTTATTTGGTGAACAAACACAGCATGCAAGCGTAGAACGACATGCAAAAACCAGAAATAAGATTGCACATCAGGATCTTTTAACAAGGATGCCTACGAGACTGAAACAGTGCAGGATCGGCAATTTTACCTTCATGCATTGAATTTTAGAACCATTGGAAACAGTTTTGCGGCTCCATGTGACGGAATCCTTGACAGGGAAGAGCTGCTTTGTTGAGCTGGCTTTTAAACCGAGATAACCACTTCCGGCAACTGGAGCTGTAAAGACTACGGCAGACATCTTCTTGACACTGATGTCCTGAGAAAAGTACAGATGAATAAGGAGGGAGTAGAGAGCAACTTGGTAGTATAAGCGACTTAAAAAAGTATATTTGGGATGGTGATAAAAACAGTTCAAGGAAAAGACAAAAGGGGTTGGCTTGGGTACCTGTGAGCTGATGTATGGTCTGTTAGTAGGGGGACGATGGCTCCGAGATGTGAAGAACTGTATTGGACTATTCAGCTTTGGTTTCATCCCCATTTCCTGCCTGTTCAGCCCACTAGCTTATCCGTGTCAATCAGGATTTTGACACCAGCTGTCTAAGATACGGAAACAACTTACTGAATTTAATATAAGAAAACCTGTCTCTACGGACCTACCCCATCACCTTTTATTCTTCTTTAACCACTCATGGCAATTGGGTGATTAGTGGTCTGGACGCCTAAAGCCAGGCTTGGCTAGCCCTGTAATTAGCACTCATCCAGCAGAAAATAATACTCAACTTGCTTACTGAGTTTATCCACAACTTCGTATATGTCTCTTGAATAAGAATGGAACTTGTCATCTACAAGAAACTTATGAACAACTCCATCAATCTCGACGAAACTCCAACCAGAAATAGGAACCACTCCCCTCTCCTCCATCGTTTCTCTTAGCTTCAATACTTCATCCCAGTTGCCTTTTTTGGCAAACATATTTGCTAGCAGAACGTACCGTCCACTGTGTTGAGGCTCTAGTTGGATCAAATTCCTCCCTATCCTCTTCCCAACCTCAATATGGCCATGCACCACACATCCATTAAGCAAAGATCCCCATATAGCTCCATCTGGCTTCATTTGCATGGTATTGACTACTATTTCTGCTTCCTTCACTCGCCCAGAGCGAGCCAAAACATCAACCAGGCATCCATAGTGCTCAATTGAAGCTGTTATACCGTAAACCTTAGTCATACGCCCAAAGAATCGCCATGCTTCACTTACCAGAGTTCTGTGATTGCAGGCGGAGAGAACTCCCACAAGAGTTACGGCATTTGGTTTAGGGCCCCATTCTTCCATCTCTGAAAATAACGCAAGTCCCATCTCATGCTCTCCATTCACAGCCAAACCCAAGATCATAGCACTCCAAGTCATTGCATCTTTATGTGGCATCTTTCTAAATATTTCAACAGCATCTTTTATGCACCCACATCGAGTGTAGAAATCAATCAACCCAGTTCCTATCTTGAGATCATTCTTAAAACCATTATCATTTAAATAACGATGAACCCATTTCCCTTCTTCAAGAGCCCCTATTGCTGCACAAGCATTTAGAACACTGACCAAAAGAGACCCTTTAAACATCACGTTACCACAACTCTTGAACTCTCGAAACAACCCAATTGCTTCATTGAAATAACCATTCGAAACATACCCAGAAATCATTGCACTACAAGAAACTTCATTTCTCTCCGGCATTGCATCAAACACATCACGCGCTTCGCTCACCAGTTCATTCTCGAAGTACCCACTAATCAGACTGGTCCAACAAACCACGTTCTTATCTAAACATTCATCAAAAACTTGACGAGCAAGTCTCGTTGCTCCACACTTGGAATACATACTGATGGTAGAGCTAATCACGTAAACATCATTACTATGCCCGAACTTGAGAATTTGACTTCGTATTTGACCAAGCCAAGATAATGAAACGCAACATTTAACCAAACTCGTAAAGGTGCGGGCATTTGGTTCGATGCTCTCACGACGCATATGGGCAAAAAGTGAAAAACCATTTTCAAATTGCCAAGTTTGACTGAAACCCATCATCATGGTATTGAAGTGGAAAGCTTTGGGGCTCTGGATTTGATGGAAAACATCTCGCGCGTACTTTATGTCCCCATGTTGAGAAAGAGCACAGAAGGCCAAAACTTTGCTGGTTACGAAGGTGAAAGCAGCCAAATTACTGGTGATTGCTTGTGCATGGATTTGCTTTAGCTGCTTCAAGGTTTTGCAATCTTCTATAAGCGCAAGAATCGGAGGATTTGAGAGAATTCGTGTCATGGAGAAGGTCGTGGACGAATGAAAGCATCCAATCTTTCTATACGATTTGCAAATTGTGTATATGATGACGAAATGTGAATATCTAGTGCTTAAATCTCTAACGAGTAAACACAGATGCCAAATTATCCAATATTTCTACATGCAATAGATCTCGACTTCAAACTGTTGATGAATGAGATGGTCACTGTATTGTAGAACAAAATGAATTCCGACATTCTTACATCATAAGAATGGCAAATGCTGATGATAGTTGTAAATGACAGGTAGTCTGAATTAAGAAGAATGTTAAATGGCGGTCTAAAGAATTACTGCCACGCAAACCCCTCGTGGATTTGCATGCAAAACCTATCTGGCCCAGTAATAAAACACAGAATAAGAACTGCTAATGCCAAAGCTTCATGCAGAAACCAGCTGGGACAACAGATAACCTCCTGCTTGAAATACATTCTGAAAATGTGTCCACAAGCTGCTCTGCAAGAGATGCTGGGTCTTCGATAAATGTATCGACAAATGCCTTAACAACTCTTATCTCCTGTGGAGTAGCTCTCAAGCTGTACCAAGTAAGGAACTTTTGCCTAAAATTCTTTTCAATGTGACCCTCACATTCTAACCATCTGACTACCTTCACGTAATACTCGAAATCTCTATCTGACGCTGTGCATTCCTCATCTCGACTTTCACCATTTCTCTTATTTGATGTGCTACCATCTTGTGGCCCCTCCCCCTTCGATGTCCCAATCAATAGATCCCTGTTGCTGGCTTTGGATCTTGCAGTTCTTCCTTGCACGTCCTTCAGTATTTCCAACTTGCAGGGAGTGATAGGCAAGCTAGCATCTAAATTACCCACAAATGGAACACATTCCATGCCTGTACGAATAGGGATATCCAACCCTTTATCAGTTCTCATATCCTCCATAATTTGGACCTCAGATGAATGCTTGCTATCAACCTTCTGCACAGTGGGCTTGGAGCCACTTATTCGCACAGCATGTTCATCGTCTGACAATGGGACTGCATCTGCCTGGGTCCCTTCTTCACCCATGAAAGCACTGTTTATAGTGCCATTCGACATATTAGCAGATATGACCTTATCACCATCTTTAGAATAACCATGATATTTGTCCGCCCGATTGACAATCTGCTCACTGCATGGTGTATTGTGATTAGTTTCATCTTCCACAGAAGAGGGGTTAGATAGGCTACTACAATTGGTTGCTGGGCTGTGACTTCTTTCTACCACTGAGGAGCTCGGTGCTTCATCCAGAGGACTAGTTGAGAAATGAACTTCAACCATTCCAAGTTCGGTTGAATCATTGAATGAACGAATTTTAAAACAGTACTCCGTACTCGGAGACAAACCAGTGACAATAATCCTGATCAGAAGCTCGACAATGCCACAAGTTGTAACCAACAACTGTATCAAACAAACAACCTTCTGAACCCAAAACCAGAGCAAGAGAAGTTGCAGAGACGTCTTCAAATCTGATTGCAGTTGGAGAAATTGATTTCGAATCTGAAAATTCATAAAATCAAATAAGAAGCTATGTGGTAGTCCTCAGAAGTTAAACAACTGATAAACCAATATGCAGACCAAACACCAAATATCTGTTAGCAAAAATCTAAAGAATTTCCATTACTCACAGCATAACAACCATACGCCTCAAAAACAAAATGAAAAGTCAGGAAATTCAGTTGTCCTTAACTTAATAAAACTAAATCAAACTTGTGCAACATGAACAAGTTTCATAACTCTATTTGTTAAATATGGTCAATAGGCATGCTCAAAGTGCAGAAGAATTATTACCTTTAATCCTAGGATCAGGCAGTGGAAGCAAAATATTACTGGAAAGTATTTTGTCTAGGGACTCTAAAGCATAAGCACAAAGTTTTTGAACCTCTGGTCCCGAAGAAAGCCTATTCACAATGCCTCGTCCCATCTTAACTGGAATGCCAGTTAGTGGACCCACCTCAGCTTCAAGCTTCTTCACAGCTTCATTCACAATCTCATGGAGCTTCTTATACATCAAAGTTCCATTCAGAAGCTTTTGGCTCAGGGAAACGCGATAACATAGTATGTCCACGCGTCTAGTGTCCTTTGCCTTTACCAGCTGTTTTCTCCAGCATCTGCATTCATTTAAGTAACAAGTAACAGTTAACTAACATTTATGTCTAGTTTTCAAAGATACAAAAATAGAAGAATTTGTAGCAAATGACTCCTATATTAAACAACATTAGCTAACAAATCACTTGGGATAGGGTTTTGCTAATTAACACCTTATATATTCTGAAATTATAACAAGCTAATCCTATATCCTGGTATCTGAAAATTTGTTTAAAAATTTGCAGAGCTTTAGAAATGGAACTGTGCAAGTTTAATCATGAATGCTGGATCCGGCTCCTCTGCTCTCCAAAAGACTAATTTTCCACATTAACCGATGCACAAGATTAGAGAGATAACAACAAGTACCAAAGCCAAACCCCTTCCTACCAATCTCTTCCCCATGCTAGCTAAGCTACTCACAAAACACAACAATGAAGAGTTGAGGCACTTTTATGTCCATGGCTTTATACCACAAGGACAAAAGTGCAATTTAGAAAAACTTCATCAAAGAATAAGAAAATATGCAAACTATCAATAATTAGGCGTAGCAAGAAGGACAAACACATGCAAATAAATAGTTAAGAGAATATTTACCCAAGCAAGTCATTCACTTTTCCACAGGCTATGCAGCGGAAGCTCCCATCAAGTTTCCCATGACATCCATCTTTACCAATGCCAGAATTTTCATGTTTGAAGGCACATTCAAGATGGCAGGACATGCCACAGGCAATGCCTTGAAATGGAGGCTCTGAACAGCAAATTAACCACAGACTAGGATCCTTGTTGTCATCATATTGATAACAGATGCAACACGAGCACCTTTTGCAAAATACATCATCTTGTCTTAACGTAGCTCTGCAGGCTGAGTTTTTGCAGTATACAGTGTTACTTAACTCACCGCTACTGTTGGCAGATAACTGATAGTTTACTTCAACCGGAAATCGTGATGGGTTATCGGCTTTTCTTTGCCTTTTCAAAGCTCGCTGGGCAAGTGCAGGTGATGATTCTTTGTCAACATTTGTTGCAGCCCCCGAGTCCCCAGATTTCTTCTCGGAAACAATTTTCAAGAGGTGTTCTATGATTTTCAACTTTGTCAAACCTGTATATTTTCTTTCTTTTCCCATTTCTGCACAGAGGATCTGCAAAATCTCCTGGCGGCTCCATGACTGTAGCATTTCAGGGGTACCTGACCACTCTGATAATTGGTATACAAGTTCTCTTTTCTCATCCATGCTTAACTTACTGCATTTTGATGGATCAAGTGCACCTCCTAAGGCCAACAAAGAGGAAATGTAAGTCAACCAATAGACCATACAAAAGCCACGATGTCAAAGAAAGAAAAGGAAAGAATTTTTGAGTGAATGAGAATCCATTTATCAAAGACTACATTCTAAGCAAAAACACGAAAGCAGCTAAATATATGCCAAGAAAGAAGTCAACTTATCTCTGCTTTCACACAGATAAAAGCCCCTGTCAAAAGCATGGTCTTAGTTTCTTATCATTCATTTATTTAAAAAATAACTACAACGAAAAACAAGTTGAACCAGAAAAAGTACATAGCGTTGACTTGCATTAACAAAGATGTTCCAACTACATCACATAATATAGATTTTAGCAAACTGACCGATCTAATGGGTTAAAGGGTCAGTAATCGTGTAAAAAAAAAACCTCAAGATTCGCAAGAAATTTGGTTTGACTTTGATATGCGTCCTCCCAATCCTTTCACTGCCACCATAACCGAAAGATAAAATTCCCTTTTTATAGCATGAGCTTGCTTGTTCCATTGCAAGCATTACCAAATCCATGTAATGCAGGGATAAAATATTGTACAAAGAACACCTACTTTCCGAAGAGACAAAATGCAGCTAACCAATCTCAGCTATTCACCCACCATAATAGGCTCTACTCTAAATGTTAGCAAGAGATTGCAGAACTTAAATCCTATCACTATCAAAAAATCAACAACCAAAGATCTGCAAATCTCTTCAATCCAAATAACAATACAAATAATTGTTATAAACGCCAAAAAGAACTTCAAACAACGAACAAAAATTAAATCAATTTCTGCTACAAAGCCCAGATGCAATAAAAGATTTCACCTTTACTAGCCAGAACCTGCATGATGGGTCTCAAAGCTCCATAAAGCACCGAAAGAATTGAATCAAAGAAACAAATCAAAAGCTGAACGCTAAACAAAATAACTCACCCCCAAAAGACAAATCCATAGCAGAACAACAACCCACTATGCACACCACATTATCACCAACACCCAGCCTGCAAAAAGATTCAAAATTCTCACTACACACCACGCAGAAACCGTAACAGAAACAGAAGAAGGTCCAGAACAAACGAAACCCAGAAAAGAACAGCAAAAAAAGAGGACACAGAGAGTGCGCGTGAAGGAGAAGAAACGTGGAAACAGGTGCTTGGAATTCTACCACAACAAGCGAATCCACGACCCAAAAGACGGGGTTCGCTTCTCTATTCTCTCAAATGAATGATGACGGATAAAATAGATGATAGATATACATCAAATTCGTATATGTAAAGGTCGAGTTTTGATTGCGTGTGCGAGTGAGTGTGTGGGCTGATGGGTCCTCTTGCTTTTGTTTTCAGGATCCGAAGGTGTAGTGAAAGGAGAGATTCGAGGACAACTAGTACTAATATTGTTGTGTGGGTTCGCTAGGGCCAAGTACAAAAAAGAAAATACCTAAATACACTTAAAAAAACCAAGAAAAAAAGAGAAGAAGACTGAAGAGAAAGAGAAAGAGAAGAAGAAGATGAGGAAGAAGAAGAAAATAAATAGTGACATGTACAAAGCGGCTTGCCTGCATGTCTTCTTTTACTTTTCTACCCTCCCCGTCTCCCCTTATATCCTTGTGCATTAATAATATAATAATTATTTTATTTTACATTCTCTCAAGCTTTCAAATAATAAATAATTAATCAAAATTTGACATTAACATAATGAATTATTGGCATAAGTTACACGCCAAAAGTTTAAAATATACTATTAACTCCCTTCCTTTTAGATTGTGATCCAAACTAATAAGATATTCACTTTGGATCTTCAATCTCACATTATAATAAAAATTAATAATATTTAAATATTTGAATTAATGATTTTTAAATTATATATTAAGAATAAAAATTAAATTTTCCTTAAATTCACATCAAATTGAAAATGGGTATCTTTACTTTTAAATTATAGTTTTAACCTCTGATTAAAAAATAAAATCAACGAGTCTGAAAAACTTTAAATCAATCAATTTTTTAATTTATTTTTAATTCTTCAATTCAATTTAGTTTAATAACTCTTGGTATTAAAAATCAATTAATTTATTAGTTAATTAGCTAATTTTGTAAACTAATTAATTTTTATTTAAGACTCTTTTTTAATTAAACTTTAAATTAAGAATATTTAATTAGTTAAATTCTTCAAATTTTAAGTTTTTTATCTTACCGATTTAATTTTCGTTACCATTTTTATAAGATTATTCTTTAAAAAAAAGCATTAATTCATTCCCCAATCCGTATGCCAATTTAGTACAATTAAAGTAAATATTAAATGACTTTTAAAAAAAAAAGATAATATTAGTGAGTGTTATGTATGCGAATTGAGGAAGGAAGGCTCGCTCTTGCTTTACTTATCCTAGTGATTAATAAGTAGGGTAGAGTCCCCTGAGGAGGCTGGAGAGTGGAGAGTGGAGAGTGGATGAGGGAAGAGTGAAACATGGGACAATCGTACTAGTGGAAGCGATAGGGCAATTTGGCCTATCAACTATTTTCTGCCGCACCAGAGAGGGCTGTCTATTTTGCGTTGGGAAATCAGCTCAGCTGTATTTGTTGTACCCCTCGTCCCTACCTCTTCCATGTTGCGTCCAATTTTGCACTTTCAAGTTTCAACCATTATTTTTTAAAAAAAATTAATTAATTAAATCTGTATTCTCTCAAATATGGCCAAACACAAAATAGCCAGAATTACCTTTTTCTAATTTCACACTTACTCTTTTATTCCTTTTTATTTCTTACTAATGGTCAACTATTCGACACAAAAATGTCTTAAATCTCAATGTTTCACTCTTGAGAGCTTATGTCTCCACAAATTAATTAATTTTTAACAATTATTAAAATAAATAGAAATATGTTATGGGTTCAAATTTTTACAGTTGAATCATTCAAATTAATTCGATTTTAATCGAAGTTTATATTATGATTATAAAAGATAAATAAATATTAAGACCATAATTAGAACTTTAAGAGAAGTTCAAATTTTTTTACGCATATACTAATTATGGGTTATTATAATTTGAAAAATAACAAATTATTTTAATAACTTAAAAAAAACAAGCTAAGCTTATAAATATTATTAAAATGAAAAACATAACTTGACTCCAATAATTCACAATAACTCTTCCCCACGGTCACGTTTTATCTAACAAAAAGTTAGCAAGCACGAGTAACCTAAACTTTTTGTTTAGTGATTAGAATCGTACATGAGTGTACCAGAAACTGCTATCTCATTGTATTTAAGTCGCGTATGATCTGAAACAGCTTAACCCGGAATGGATTCAAGCTTGAGGCTTTTGTTTTCAAGGTAAAAGCGTTAGAGAGAAGAAAGATAGTGGCATGGACTACAGAAGAAAAGGACTTGATGGGGCCGAAAGGCTGCTTTTGCCTTTGTATATTCTAGTATATATATTTCTTCTGTTGTACCAACGAGAGGAAGTATTTAACAACGGGTGGTTGGGTAAAATCTAAAATCTAAACGACTCTCTTGTCCTGAGAGGTGGAATCGTCTCTTTTAGAAATTTTTATATTTTAATCAGACAGATAAAATAATGAGGGGGTAAATTATATTCTAATTTTAGCTAACTTTTCAATAAGACAGCTCACTCCTTTCATTATCAGGATTCGAATCCTAATTTTTGTCTTAAATTAACCTTGCTAATAATTAACTGAGCTATCCGTGCGAGTATCTAAATCACTGCCTGTTACTACTCGGGAGAGCCTGACCTAGAAGAACCTTAAATGGTAGGGTCTAAATACGTACTCGCTATTTATAATTATTTCATATTTAGTATTTAAATGATAATAACAACGACACCTCTTATCTTATCACAAACAAAATTATTAATTATTAATTTCTTATTTTTATTTGTTTAATTAGATTCATTCATTGAAACGCATGAGAGTCCCCATCCCTGACTTGAAGAGGTCGGTTGATTACGCGATGCACAGAAGCATAAAAAGAGGTGCGCACACGTATGTATTGGTATAATATATACTACTACAAGTCTTCTTATTCATCCATCCAATGTGGAGTGCCTTCCACTCTCATCGGTATATGAAAATAATTTAATATCTGATTGCAATTAAAATTTATGGAATCTCCTCTAATAATTAGGATTTAATCTTTTTTATGTGTTCCTTATTGCTACGTAGCCAGCTGGTCAGGTGTGGTCAATGCATAACTTGTGGATGCCATACGGTTTGGTTGGCGTTGAAGTGGCCCCTCTGCTCCTTTTGCACAATAATGGTAATAATAAATAATATAAATATATATATATTACTCTCCATTTCGAAAAATAAATAATAAATGTATGTAAGTAAATACTAAATAACGCAATACATCACATCGGTGTTCTTGATTGCGTCACGTCTTTCTTCGAATTCTAAAGGTTAATTGATATATTGCAAACATGGTCTTGATAGGACCAATGCAAACATGGTCTGATAAATGGAGATCTAATCTTCTGTGTCAAACACGCTGTGCTATTTTATTCTTGTCACCTATTTATATAGATCCCGTATAAATGAGTGGCTAAGATGGAGTGACACTAAAGTCAACGTTGCTGGCACAGAAGACTTGAAGGCCGGATAAATAGGTTTTGGACATGAAAATTGAATTATTGGTTTATGATTATGCTAGAGAGATGCCTAATTGGTCTCTGTGTATAGATGTGAGAACAAAGGGGTGCTAAGGTAACATGATTTACACCCACCTTGTGTAACAATTGGTGGGATGGATATGTACGTGGGAGACATGGATTGGACCGTAGGAGATTTGGTGAGGCTTTTTTTAAATCGAATTAAATGATGATACGGTAGAGAAAGTGACATATGCCTAACGAGCCACAAAGGGATTAGTTGAGATAAAGGGTTTAACGTAATTGGACGCCGACATAATAAAATGCGTATACACATCGAAGGAAATTTATGGGTTCTTCTTGGTAGATAAAACAAAATATATTTTGCTGCTTTTTTCCATGCTTGTTTTTGGGAAGGACCACCACTAACATCCACTTGGATTCCAAACATGGTCTGATTGCAACTTTCATCTTTTGATCGGACGGTCAATGTAGTAGTAAATTTCATCTAATTAGTCAATTTAGAAAAATGTGAGTTTTGGAATAACCGGTATGATGCTTGTTTTGGGAAGGACATCCACTAACACCCCACTCGGATTCCAAACATGGTCTGATTACAATTTTCATCTTTTGATCGGACGGTCAATAGACTAATAGATTGCGTCTAATTAGTTAATCAATGCTTGTTTTTGTAAAGTTGTTTCTTTATGATCATAAGATCATAAGTTCATAGATTTAAATCATAGAAAACATTTCATTATAAAAATATCAAGAAAATACTGCGTACATTATAAAATAATAATGAATTTAAATTTAAATCTAATTAGATTTTTTTAAAATTAAATTTTAGTTTCATCAAGTTTAGTTCTAATTTACTTTTCAAGTACGAATATTAATGTCAGAAATTTGACCCAACAACTTGTTTACCTAACAATGTGAACGTGTAGACTTGACTTTACGTATTTTACATGATTTTAATGTGCAACACGTATATTATCATTATTACGATTTTAATATAATTCGGTCAACTCCATTTTATAGATAAATGTTGACAGAGGCTAATACATGGTGTAGCCGTGTCCGGTATGGTATTCGACATTGGGCAAGAAAATCCTAGATCAAGTAGTAGTTATGGAGACTTCAATGCTCACAAGGAGAAGGAGATAGGAAGCAGAAAGTAGGCACGGAGTCATTGACATTATTTTCAAAGTTTGAAGGAGTGGTTGGAGAAGAAAAGATGAGAATGGTTGAAATTTGGTTGCTTAAGAGAACTTTACATGTGTACTGTGTGTTGGAGAGTCTTGATTAACGAGTGTTATTGATAAGCTTGAGAGAGACTCAAATAATTGCATCTTATAAACCATCCAACCGAATCGGATATGGGGCGGCAAATACGTCCAAGCCCCACCACCCGCCGACCCCATATCATATAAACAACACATCGCAATTCACAACAAAGACGACGACACACGTTCAAGGACAGCTGAAGCCTCACATGAGTGAGCTTTCTTTCCCTCCCATTGTGCCTAATAGGCTTTCATTCATTACGTTGCTCATTAGACTAATTCATGTTGGATTGAAGAGGTCTTGGTTGCTACTTGCTTCACTTCTAAGCCACACAGAACTTAAATCATGCAAGAAACACGAGAATAATTGAAATCACGAGTTAAGGATTTTATGAGATTCTGCAACTGATTAATGAACCACGCCTGAAGGAACAAAATTGAAATTGACCACTTATTGTAGTTTGGAATCTAAAATCAATCACATCCAAGTAGAGCCAAATAAAATAACCAAACTCTTTCTTGTCAAGGCTCAGTTTTAAAGCTTCTAGTTGAAATCTGGTCCAAAAATATCTTATCTCCAACCGGACCAACCCCAAGGGTCCAAGTGGTTCACCAACTCTTCGTCGGTCTGGAATCCGAAACGATCAAGAAACTCTCCTCTAACCTTCGTCTTCTCGTTGAATTCACGTGTTTTACTGAAAAATTATGTTATAAAAAATTAAAAATACATATATATAATTATATACTAAATTGAACTAAAGCCACTGTTGATTTAACTTGGGTCGTACAAATAGTGTCCGTTTCGATAATTGTTATTATGGCTGCGCCGACAAACCGCAAACAATGACGTGCTTTGAGTGGTCCTTTCTCGGCTATAACAATAATAACACTGAAAATCATTGTACTATTCCGCTTATCCTTTCATACAAAATTGCCCAATAGGCAACAAAACCTGACCCGACAAGTCTGAAATCCCATTTTCCAGATGATGTTTGGATTAGTAATTCTCGTGACATGTTTAGTGGCTAACAATGGCATCAGACGAACAGAAATGATAACTTCCTCTTTGCTAGATATATAGCCATAGCCTACCATGTTCTTGATTGTTATGTCTAATTATTGAACTCACCTTTACCTTTCTTCCCAGGCAAGCCAACGTAAGGACTTACGAGTAAGGATTGAGTGGTATACACGTAAGTCATGTACGAAATGATTCATTCCTAGCTACTTCCAACTTCACACTCGTGGCCTTAAATAGAATCAAACCAACGCAGGCCACGGGGGCTTGTTTGGAGTTAGCTCTTCATCATCTCTTGTGGCATGAGACGCTCTATTCCAATCGTTCGCCGTTATTCAGCAATTTTTTGACCACCAAACAGTGCATCCAATCAGAAACTATACCGTCCTCAACTCTCAAATGCCGTGGAAAAGATAAGCCTCTTTGGAAACTAGCTAGTTAGGTGAATAATATTTCCTCTTATTTATAATAAGTATCATTTTAGAAAAATATACGTTTATTAAGAAAGCTAATGAAATTATAAATATACCTTTACTAATACTCTCATAAAATTAGCATGTGAAAAAAATTGTATATTAAATTATTTTGAAATTGTGATCTTTATAATTAAGATGAGAGAAAAATGAAAGGTTAATTTTGAAAGAAAAATTATAAATATGCATACAAAGTCAAAAATGACACTTATTTTGAATAATTAAAATGTATCTAAAATAATACTTATTATAAATCAGAGGGAGTAATACGTATGAGCCAGAAATAGTCTCCATTCGGCTAAGTGGAGTAGTACGTATGTATGTCGATGAAGAAGTGAATCCGTGGTTAGAAGAATTCGTATTTGGAGGTAGATTGCTCCTAACACCAACTTGCACTCTTGTTCACAATAGCTAACTAGGGTCAATGCGGTAAACAATAATATTTTTTAAGAGAGTTAGGTCTTATATAAATTTAAGTTGTACAACTTAGGTCCGGAGTTGAATTAGCAGGAGACCCGAAAACCAACTATTTCCATGTGATAAGCTGTTTCCACTAAGCTGTATATCGGTTGCAATCTATGAAACATAACTGTGGTGCTCATGCATGTCTACCCCCTTCTCATAATTCCAGAAACATGATCGGATGTCCTTTATACTGTGCCGAGATTTGACTGCCTAAAGGAAAAAGTGTAATGAATTAAAGAAGAAGCATCACTAGGCATCAATGTCATGCACAAAAAAGGTGGCATATGTGAGCAAGAAATTCAACTCGGTAGCCATTAGTGTGCAAGGAATCTATGAACACAAATTGGGTGTAAAGTCGTGGATAACCACTTTTGCTCTTTTCTGCATTGTTTCACTGAAAGATCACAAAGCAAGCATTGTCACTCCAGTGTAAAACACGTCACTTTTGGGGAGCCAAAAAAAAAAAAGAAAAAAAAAAGTGAATCCTGCAAAGCCTTATTGACTAAGTAGCGTCTCTTAATTACTATTACATCAACCAATCATTTTAATTCCACATTCCAAGAAATTCTAATCCAGCTTGCACAGAATATTTTAGTGAAGCTACTGCCTCGTGAGTTTAGCCTCTTTCTGTTTTCTATGTACCTGAGGCTTCGTGTATAAGCAATCAGTTTACGGTGAGATTAGGGATGACAATGGGTTTTTAACCCGATCCATATCCGTACTACCCGACCCTAAAAAATAGATATGGATGCTAAAAAATGGATTTTAAATGGATTGTAAATGGATGTTAAAAAATGGATGTGGATATGGATTTGGATATGGGTCTAGTAAAAACCCGAACCGATGGATACCCATACCCGATCCGTTTTCAAATAGCAATATTTTTTTTCAAATAGCAATATTAATTGGTACATATATAATTGTTTGCATCTTACCATCGTTATTAAAAGAAACGTAA
>JANITW010000008.1:1475211-1485387 GCA_027564335.1 Erythroxylum williamsii | reverse complement strand
TTTAAATATTTTTAATATTATATATAATTAAATATAATTATTTCATAATTATGACGTCACACCTGTTCGACCGGTGGTTGAACCGATCAAACCAGTGACCAGTAAAATCTCCGATTTGATGATCGGTCCGAATTTCAAAACACTCGCATATATTTAAGAAGGTAAATACTAAATACACTTAACCAAAAAATTTGATGAATTTATATGTAAGATTAGGAGAGATCCGAGACTATTTTAAAATGACACATATAAAAAGATAGAGAGAGAAAAAGAGATAGAGGAACAGTAATAATAATAACATCAATAAAATTAATAATAACAGTAGTAATAATATTTGTAAATTAATAAATTCTTATAAATTAAAATAAATACATAAATTTAATAATTTAAATTATTTTATAGATAAGAGTTATATCTTTAAATCTTATCTTAGTTTAGATTATTTAATTTTATTCAAATTTTAAACCTTAAACTTTTCCTAGCTCCCATTTTAAAAATATTGATAGCAACAAATTTCTCCTTCTGACTTTGTAATCCTAAGGTCCCGTAAATAAGAAAAAAGGCAAAAAATATTACATTACTTTGTTCATGTGTGAAATGTAACGTTCTATCACATGCAAAACATGCTTTGAACATATTATAACTGAGAAAGTGGGGTGTTTTGATAGGAACACTCACCAGTTCCCAGAACTTAATATAGAAATATGTAATAAAATAGAACAACCAAAAGACCAGAAACAGGTATCCTTAACCATGGTTAAAATCCAAGACAAAAAAAGTATGTTGCGAGTACCTGTGCGGTAGGTGACTTTGACTAGTCTGGTTTGGTAGGCGTTACCTTGCTTCCCCAGTTCCTCCAACCTTCACGACCACTCACCTCTTTATTAACCGTCCCTCATATTCCTTCCTACTCTCTCAGGACGCACCACCCTACCTACACCACACCAACCACCAAACAAAAAAGCACCCAATTCCTAAGAGCTCTCGAGAGAGACTACCCTTTGTTGGTTTCTCTGGAAAGATCTTGCTTTTGGTTGTTTTATTTGTGGGGTTTTTGTGGTTTGGTGGTACAAAGATGCAATCTTCTGATACTCCAATGAAAGTTTCGCCGCTTGATTTCATGTCGGCGATTATCAAGGGCAAGGTTGACCCGGCCAACGTGTCAGCTGAGTCCGGTGCTGGTGAAGTTTCCACCTTGATCTTCGAGAACAGAGAGTTTGTGATGATATTGACGACCTCGATCGCAGTTTTGATCGGATGTGTTGTGGTATTGATTTGGAGAAGGTCCAATGGACAGAAAGCTAAGGTTGTTGAGGTTCCAAAGCGGGTGGCTCCTAAAGAGCTGGACACCGAGCCTGACGATGGCAAGAAGAAAGTTACCATCTTCTTTGGTACTCAGACTGGTACTGCAGAAGGATTTGCCAAGGTTGGTTTGGTTGCTCATGTGGTTGAATGTATGCTCGCAATTCATGTCATTTCTTGCTTAACATGGGTTGAATTGGGTGGTTGACTGTTTCTTTTTCTCTTCGTTTTGCTTTAATTCACAGGCTTTAGTTGAGGAGGCAAAAGCACGATATGATAAGGCTGTTTTTAAAGTTGTCGATTTGGTATGTAGGACCTTTTTATTTCATAATTCTTCTTGTTTTCCATTTAAAGATTCCATCTTTTTCTTCTCATTTTCCTAGGTTTATTTTTATTGCTATACTTTTTACTAATTCAAGTGTTGATTTGG
Organism: Erythroxylum williamsii; assembly: GCA_027564335.1. Lineage (NCBI taxonomy): Eukaryota > Viridiplantae > Streptophyta > Magnoliopsida > Malpighiales > Erythroxylaceae > Erythroxylum > Erythroxylum williamsii. The sequence goes on along the minus strand of JANITW010000008.1, from coordinate 1,483,655 downwards.
GGATTGTTTTCTCTGTGTCAGGATGATTATGCCGGCGATGATGATGAATACGAGGAGAAATTTAAGAAAGAATCATTGGCTTTCTTTTTCTTAGCCACGTGGGTATATTGACGTGCTTCTTTTATTCTTGCCTTTTCTGACATCTTTCACTGATGTATTTTTGGTGGTGGGCGGTGTAGGTATGGAGATGGTGAGCCAACAGATAACGCGGCGAGGTTCTATAAATGGTTTACAGAGGTAAATTTTGAATGTGCACCTAAATGTTAATTTCGACTGTTTATGGTTTTGGGTTTTGCAAGCTTATCCCTTATACCAATCTGGATACAGGGAGAAGAGAAAGGGGAATGGCTTCAGAACCTTAAGTATGGAGTGTTTGGACTTGGGAACAGGCAGTATGAGCATTTTAATAAGGTACGTGATGAACTATTATGAGATAATTATTTCTCTTTTACTTTAGGAATTATTATGAAGTTTTGTTTCTTTTCAGTTTATTAGTTAGTATCTAATTTGTTTATTTTTGAATTCAAATTCAGATTGCTAAAGTGGTGGATGATATGCTTGCTAAGCAGGGTATTCTTTTTGCTTCTCCTCTCACTTCTTTTTGGAAAATCTTGCATCTTAATTTGCTTGTTTTGAGTTTGACTACACTTCAAGGCATTACTTTTCTTAAAGCAGAAATTTAGGCTTTTCAATTTGGGGTGTCCTAGAAATGAGTAACATGATTCGATATGCAATACAGTTACCGGTGAATATTGACACTGGACACGCATGGCAGATGACTTACTTTTATTGATTGGTGATGCCAATCAGGCAATTTGCAATACATGCAAGAGCATGCACATTACCTCCAATATAATCATTTGATATTTGAATATGGTACAGGCTTCAATTTGTAAATGCATCCAGTGATGGCTTTGCATTGTTTTCTGAGAGAAAGAAAAAAAGGTTCCTGTGATCCTCCACACATGGCATTCCTTTAGTGGTTAAAATTTTTGCTTTGTTATGTTTTAGTAAGTGATGGATAGAGCAAAACAATAACTTTAGGCAATTCCCAAGTATACCACCCAATTGACACCACTCATACAAAGAACGAACCCTTGTAACATGGCTAACATATTTGAGTACCTGAAGCTAGTGCCTGTATTTATGAACGCATGTATCTCGTCATAATTCAGTTTGATCTGGTTTCCGTTATCAAACTTTTCTCTTTGCATCTGTAGGTGGGAAGCGCCTTGTCCCAGTTGGCCTTGGTGATGATGACCAATGTATTGAAGATGACTTTAGTGCATGGTATGTTAGCTCGGTCTCTACTCTAAATTAACAGATCAGGCTATCTTATACAGAGATCTCAATTTCTTTTTCGTATCCTTTGCTACTTGTTATTGCAGGAGAGAGTCGGTGTGGCCTGAGTTGGATCAGTTACTTCTTGATGGGGGTGATGCAACAACCGTTTCTACACCCTACACTGCTGCAGTGTTGGAATATCGAGTTGTATTCTATGATCCTGAGGATGCACCTGTAGAAGACAAAACCTGGAGTAGTGCAAATGGACACATTGTCCATGATGCTCACAATCCATGCAGGTATACTATTATTGTCAAATAATTCCCTGTTGGTGTTAGTTATTACTTCTGTTCCTCCTCCATTGCGTATGTGATATTTGTTCTCCATGCAATATGAAACGTATATTTCTTACCATTAAGGTCAAATGTTGCTGTAAGAAAGGAGCTTCATACACCTGCATCTGATCGCTCTTGCACCCACTTGGAGTTCGACATAGCTGGCACTGGTCTTTCGTAAGTTTTTTTCAATTAGTAGGTTCATATCATGTTATAACCAAATGTTTCAGGAAAGAAATGTACTGATGATATATGATCATTTTTCTTGGACTTATCTCTCAGATATGATACTGGGGACCACGTTGGTGTTTTCTGTGAGAATCTTGATGAAACAATTGAGGAGGCAGTGCAGTTGTTAGGATTGTCTCCAGATACATATTTCTCTATTCATGCCGACAAAGAGGATGGCACACCCTTATCTGGAAGCTCTTTGCCACCTGCTTTTCCTCCATGCACTTTACGAACTGCTTTGGCGAGATATGCTGATCTTTTGAGTTCTCCCAAGAAGGTTTAACTGTTTTTCACTGTATGCATCCTGTATATGCTCCCTTCCTTCATTGAATTTTGGTCTGATGTGTCCTCTTCCTATGCCTTTGTTTCAGTCTGTTCTTATGGCTTTAGCAGCTCATGCTACTGATCCATCAGAAGCTGATCGATTAAGGCATCTTGCATCCCCTGCTGGAAAGGTTGTCATTTATTTGAATACTTATCTAAATCTTTTGCTAATATTTATAACATTTCAATACCTTAACTTTGGGTGTTCACAAATACAGGATGAATATTCACAATGGGTTGTTGCTAGTCAGAGAAGTCTCCTTGAGGTTATGGCCGAATTTCCATCAGCAAGACCTCCACTTGGTGTATTCTTTGCTGCTGTTGCCCCACGCCTGCAACCTAGATACTACTCTATCTCATCATCTCCAAGGTAATCATCTTAGTAAAAGTTACAGTTTTCTGCTACACGGTCTGGCTATATATGCTTTCTCCATTTTTTAGGCCAAGTGATTTTATTTTCACCCCAAATCTGTGTTCTTACTATTTATCTTTCCATTATGTCAGGATGGCACCGTCTAGAATTCATGTTACATGTGCCTTGGTTCTTGACAAAATGCCTACTGGACGGGTTCATAAAGGAGTATGCTCAACTTGGATGAAGGTAGTCATTTGAATTTGTTATTTGTTTCGTAGTTCTTCATTTAGGATATCGAAGAAGATCCCTGAGCTAGAGAACTGTACGGAAACAAGTATCTTTGGTCCAGAAAAACCTATAAGGCAATGGCCTTGATTAAATTTTTTATAGCAGCTTGCTTTAGAGGGAAACAAAAAAGCTATCATTGGTACAGTCTGCAGCTTCATTCGTTTTTCGCAGCAATTAACCATCTGCTTTATGTTTCTCCCCACTCTTTTTACCCGCAGAACTCTGTCTCTCTAGAGAAGAGCCTAAAATGCAGTTGGGCGCCCATTTTTGTTCGGCAGTCAAACTTCAAACTTCCTACGGATGCTAAAGTCCCTATTATTATGATTGGCCCTGGAACTGGGTTGGCTCCTTTCAGGGGTTTCTTACAGGTTTCTATTAACACACTCCTAGTTTTGTCTTATTCCAATTTCTACCCCATTGAAAGTACATAATCTAATTAAATTCCTTTTCCTTTTATAGGAAAGATTAGCCCTAAAAGAAGATGGAGTGGAACTTGGATCCTCTATCCTGTTCTTTGGTTGCAGGAATCGTAAAATGGTAAGCCCTGAATGATATCAAGAATGTTCCTAGGGTTGGTGGATTCATAATTTGAGCAATCAATTTTTACATATTCAACTTTTCTCAGGATTTCATATATGAAGATGAGCTCAACAAATTTGTAGAAAGTGGTGCAGTTTCTGAGCTTGTTGTTGCCTTCTCACGCGAGGGACCTACCAAGGAATATGTGCAACACAAAATGATGGAGAAGGTACTCTCTCTTTCACCTACCTCCTGAACAGCGAATACAATATTTCGGTTTAAATATATCAAGGAAATTGAAGCACTAAGTACATATCTTCCTCTTGTCTAGGCCTCGGATATCTGGAACATGATTTCTCAGGGAGGATACTTGTATGTTTGCGGTGATGCGAAGGGAATGGCCAAAGATGTCCATAGGACTCTGCATACTATTGTGCAAGAGCAGGTATTGACTGCTTAATTTAAATTAAATGAAATGTTAATGTGGCTATTGCTCGAATGAACTAACACCAAAGCATTGGTTTGGTACTCTTTCTTGGTGTCATTAACTTGAGGCATTCCTTGTCCTGATTCAGGGATCCATGGATAGCTCCAAGGCTGAGAGCATGGTAAAGAGCTTGCAAATGAATGGCAAATACTTACGTGATGTCTGGTAACAGATCCTCCAACTAAGGTGTTCACAACAAAGGTGGTCGGAAAAATCTCATGGTAAGGCGGATTCTGAGACTAAGCTTTCCCGGTGCTCTTTACATGGAAGCCATTGCCCGTATGATGGTTGAACTTGCTGTCCTTACACACATTTTTTCTACCCTTTGCATTTTAATTCTTTCTTTATATATTTTGATCGTTGTAAGTTATATGTGTAATACGAATAGGCTTAGTTTACGAGACCCTTAATTTGTATGAACCAGCAAAATTGGTTCGAGATGATGGACACTCCTATATATAAACTGTTGGACGTTTAAATTGTAGCTTTCTTGAAGTGTGGTGATTTTAGAGACACTTGTCTGCTTATGCATCTGAAGTCTGCCTCGTAAAAATCCAAAAAAACATTATTGACACAACTTTAAAATTGTGAGGTTCAAGATTGACGAAGGAATCATCTGTCACGACGTCAAGTAGTAACACGTGATTCTTGTTCTTTATGCTTTTGTCCAGTTTGTATATGTTAAAATTTATGCAACGGAAACAATGAACCAAGTCATGGTCACCACTTTGGAGGAAGGAAATAAAAACGTTTTTTCCAAATTTATTGGTGAGGCTGAAATCTGCCAGGATCGTGACTTTGGACTTCATCCTCCGACTTATGGCTGTTGTTCAATTGCTCTGTCGGCATCAGGTCCAGACTCGACAAGCCTGTTGCATATGTTTACACATCAATGAAAACCACACCGTACCAACTACCTGTAATATATTGGTGGTGGGGACATGTCAAGAAGCCAGATATTGACCAAGCAAAACAAGCTGATCAAAGGAATGATCTCACATATTCATCAAATAACTTATTTAATAAATAATTTTAAAATTATAATTATAATTTCTATAAATAAAGGGATTATAATTAGAGAAGGGACCACACACTAAAAGCTGTGGGCTGTAGGATTTGGTTGCTGGAAAGAGTGACAATACCATCTAGTTCTTTTCTTGAACCACTCACTGTCTGCACTCGTTCACCTGCCTCTTGGGTTGGCAGCTCATAAGCCAACATGCTGTGGATTAGTGTTAAGTTATTCGATTTATGGAGTATCTACAAACAAGAAGAACAAATCTAGTACTGTAAGCTCTGCATCAATAAAATATCGGCAAATTGAAACCAAAATAATGAAAGTTGAGACTTGAGGGCTAAGAAAATTCTTGAGCAAGGAATATAAATGAGCAATTCTGAGCTTAGACAACAGTAATGCTCAGGTTACAGCGTCAAGTACACGGCATGTTTAGCTTTAAGAATAGACAACTGAAAGGTTCTGTTGACACAATCACTACAAATTTGATAAAAACTACAAGCTAGTCCCGATCTGCATCTTCTATGTCTTCATCTTCTGGGACACCTCGAAGATACAAAACGTTGTTGCACCTGAGGATTATATGCAAAATAACATTCTGTAACTCCACAAGAGATTATAGAGAGTAAATTCTACTGACTTCATGTAATCTTTAAGTACTCTTATTTATGCTACTGAACATGTAACTTTGAGTTATGTAGCAGGCCATAAGATTCAACCTATCTTCTGAAGGATCTCATCAGATGTTAAAGCAAAATTTTGAAATAAGATTATAAAGCATTAAATCAACCATGCGTTTTCATCCATTCAATCATACTTAGCAATCAAAACCAATCCCAAATGAACTCTCTAGAAGATGCATGTATTAATATAGACATACTATTCTCAACATTTCTGCTTGAACTATTATGTCCCAAGCTGTTTCTCTCAGATCTGTGAAAATTTTGGTACATTATTAATCAGTCAAATGGCAGAAATTGTGCACCTATCAAAATTTTTAAAGAGTATTCAAGCATGTTGAATAGACCAATCAGCCTATTCAAAAGTTTATTGGCACCTGAATACTGTGGCTCAAGAGAACAGGGCTAGCCTGCAATTGGAAGTTTAACTTGGCCCATCTTAACCCAAAAAATTGGAAGTAATAAAGGATCCATGAAAATCCATTTCAAGAGTTAGAAATATATATATATATATATATTATATTCAATTTCAGAATTTTAATCATTCCATTTACTTGTTTGTAACAGGTAGTGTATAATCACTTGCCAGTTGACTAACTAGAGCTTACCTATTCTGATTTTAGACTTTAGTAACTCCGTTTTGCATTTGACAAACACCTATATACACATGCTACTTTCTTTTACTGTTAAACCAATTATTCAGACGATGAGGGAAAAATAAGACAAGCATTGACTGATACCATCATCTTCAGCAACGATAATCTTCAGTTTGATCAATCTTTCAACCAACTTAAGTAATTAGGGTAACATCTATGCACTGCACATGATTCTTACGCCAAAGAAACACACGTGAGCAAGAACAAGAGGCATGCTCATGTTGTTACATATGGTTTTCGTACCTGATTAAAATCTCTCCCAGGTTCCCACTGAACTGACCATCAACAAATTCTTCAGCATTGCCTAGCTGTATATCAGTTTCAATTGTTACATGATTTAGAACATCACAATTCAACAGTTAAAATAGAAAAGACTAAAAAGGGATGATCCTTTGAGCATGTCATTGGTAGAGATTGTATGCTAATCAGATGAATTGGACAAAACTAGAAAGGAACATATTAACTCGAGTCAAATTTAAAAAAGAATTCAGGCATACCTGCAAGTTCATGTACGAATCCACTGAAGCAAGAAAACCTGTATCGAAGCCGAGAGATAAGTTTATAACTTAATGGCAAATTATGGAGCAGCCATTATGGACAAAAGGAAGAAAGGAAAGGAAAAAGACAAACGGCGTGCTTACCTTTGTATTCCATTCCCCACTTAAGTTTTACAATAACAGTCTTTCCAGTCAAGTTGTTCAAGAAAGGCTTAGGATTAACAGGTACAGTCTGCACAATTCCACATCAGTAACATTATGAAATGTACTAATATGCAACAATCTACTTTTAATAATTACTAAATATATAACAGACAAATTATGCTTTTAAAAAGCAATAATATGTGGCATTAGGCGGCCTTCAAATTTCTTCAGGACAATGGATGCAGGAAAACTCGCACTTTGTATTGAATTACATCTTATTCCGTTCTTTTTTATCAAATTTCACGCAATAGAAGACCCAAAGGTATGCAACCCACATAATGTTTATTTCATGGTATAAAAATATTCCTCTTTTTCCCTCTTTAAGGGAACAAAAGAGAAGGAAGAAACGGCATATCTATCCCATCTCCAATTAAAGGCTAGGAACAAGAGTGAAGACAAATGCTGATAAAAATTTGGAGCAAATCTTCCATCATTATCTCTTACTTGAGCTTCCCAATTGTCAATGATGCAACTGGGATTTTATAAGCTAAAAGCATGCAGAATGGTAAAGAACAAGTAAGAAACAACACTTGAGGCAACCCACGTAGAAAGACTTATTATTTCTTTGTTTACCATCAAATCAAAAAAATTGATGCCATTGCATGATTGACAGGAAGTATGAGTCTATCCATGCAGCTGCACATACAAAAAGCTAAACTTGAACTGTTATTACTTCAAGCACCTAAAATTTCAAAAGCTCCCAAATTTACCTATATCAAAATGATATCCACCAAACTCGTCAATTCAAGAACTAATACACCGCAATCTACCGTGTATTTTCATTACATTTTTTTTAAAGGCAAACCCAACCAATTCTGAACTGAAAATCCAAAACCCTAAGGCAAAGGAGCATTTAAAGAACTTAGAAGATGAACAGAAGAAAGAAAATAACAGAGAAACAAAGCTACTCACAGCCATCTCAAGACAGAGAGGGAGCAGAGTCAAGCAACGGGAATCTTTTGGCTCTGCGCAGAAATCGTAGGGTTTTAGGGACAAACAGTCAAACCACGACGTCTATATAAAAAGAAAGATAAAAAGAGTAGAGCCTAAAAGTTATAAAGATTACATTATACATAAGAAATGCTTAACCGTGGAATGAGTTAACTTTGCCGCCAATAAAGCATGATATAACTATTGAATTGACCTAGGGTTTTAGTGCGTTTAGTTGAAGCTCTCACATTAGGCTAATTTACATGGCCCAATTTACACAGCCCAATGGGTTACCAAAACATTTATTTGACAACGCTCATGCTCTTAATATATGATCACAGGTTGTCTTGGAAGCGTAATTTAAACTTAATAAAAACTGAACCTAAACTTAAAACGTCAACATAAAAAGTTTAAGATTTAAAAAATTTAATCAATATTTCATCATTATAAATTAGATTAAAAATTGAATAAAATTTAAATATTTAAAATATTATTAAAATAACTTGCTAATTTTTTAAATTTAATTAAAAAATATTATTAAATAAAAATTAATTAATTAATTAATTATAATTTATAAAAACTTATTAGTTGATAAAATTTACCTATTCATTGATCAATTTTTTATAATAAAAAATATTA
>JANITW010000008.1:1462690-1475111 GCA_027564335.1 Erythroxylum williamsii | reverse complement strand
TAATTAATTATAATTTATAAAAACTTATTAGTTGATAAAATTGACCTATTCATTGATCAATTTTTTATAATAAAAATTATTAAAATAATTTAACTCGAAATATTAAAAATTAATAATCAAAACTATTAAAATAATTTAACTCGAAATATTAAAAACTGGAACGAAAAACTTAACACTTCAAGATTTGTGTTTTAAAGATATTTTATTCATATTAATAACTAAAAGTTTCTTACGTGGAAAAGATAAAACATTTGCAATAACTTTACAAAAATAAAGTGATTACGTTGATAGCAGGGGCATGATCGTCCTTCCAAAGCACCTGGTGCTATCGACTTCCGAGAGTCAAACAAGCGATGCGTTCGCCGACCGCAGCGCTGTCGTCTCCACGGCCCGAGCGTCTCAATTTACAAGAAGGTGAGAGAGACGTTTTTTCAAAATTATTTTTCATTTATTAAATCACTTTAATTAAATATTTATTTATGAATTATTTAGTGCTTGCTTTTCATATACGCATTATATCACCATCCCCGTTAACAAATAATCATTGTTTCCTTGCAATTTCTTTTCATAAACACCAAAACCAAAACACGTCGGACTATATTATTATAATAACACTAAGAACCAAATTAAGGGCACATGCCCTTGGTATAGTTATAATGTCTAATTATACAAAGTCATTATGGTATGAAAACTTCTAATACCCTTAAAATAATTTAACATTTATATGCTTGGGAAAGCATAGACATATTTATATTACTCCATTGGTCCACAAGGCTTGTTGGAATTAGGTTACAATTAATTTGCCTTGAAAATGGAAAGGAAAGCTCAATCCGGCTTCCGACACCAATCTGAACTCTTCCGACATTTGTGCTCCCTCTCCCTCTCCCACACATGCACACACACCTAAGAACCTCTTAGTATATGCTCTTTTACCGAGATCACATCAAACATATAGACAACACCGTGGAGAGCTTATAAGTAGCTACCTCTGGTTTAAGTCTCTTTGAAATCTCTCCTCTCCCTTAACCCCACCAAAGATACCCCAACTCCTTCTCAATTTCTCACTCAAACTAGACCCTCCTTTAGCTTCACCCACCAACGACCAAGCTCCTATACCAAGTGGGAGATCAGAGACTGGGAGAGACAGGAGAAGATAAAAATGAACATGAACAGTGCCACTTATGATCCCCAAGGTCATCAACAAAGACAAGAGTGCTCCTTCAAAAGGAGATGGCAAGAGAGTAGGAGGCTACCAAACATGAACCTTAAGCCACCTTCTTCTCATCATCATCATCGTCATCATCAACAACAACAGCCCTTCATGGGCATGATCGGCTCTAGCCCTAAATCCTTTCCTGGCCTTGAGGACGATGATCTTGTCTCCAACGTTGTCCCTCCAGTCACTGTTGTCCTCGAGGGCCGTTCGATCTGCCAGCGAATCAGCCTCCATAAGCATGCAAGCTATCAGAGTCTCGCCAGGGCTCTCCGGCAAATGTTTGTGGACGGTGGCGATTCAGGACTTGGTTCGGAGACTGAGCTTGATCTAACAAATGCAATTCCCGGTCACCTCGTTGCCTATGAGGACTTGGAAAATGATCTCCTCCTAGCGGGTGACCTCGACTGGAAGTAAGCTAGACCCTTTGGCTTGTTCTAAATGTTCTTCTTTTTTCTTTCCTCACATGTTTGTTTCCATAAATTATAGTACTCATTAACTTTGAGGCTTTGAATTACTCCATATAACAAGTTTATGCATGGCTTTTGTGGGTAGATCATACTAATCTCATGATAATAAAATCCACCTCTTGTGTTTTGCTCAACGGAATCAGACGAAAAATGGACCAATCCTTTCCCTGTTTACTTAAGATAATATTTATCACGTGAATATTGTCGTAAACTTGCATATCAATCTTTGACTAAGAAGCCTTCGCTAACCAGACATTACGTGTCAACAGTAGTTTTATCTCAATCCATTCCAGAGATCAGACGCCTAACTTTTGTTATTTTTCTTGGTGTGAAAAGGGATTTTGTACGTGTGGCCAAGAGGATTAGGATACTTCCGGTGAAGGTAAGCACAAGGAAAGGAAGAGGAGAGGCATAAACACTCCAGAAACGCTTGGCTCCAAATTTTGTTTCGGAGGAAAATGTCGCGCGGTTGCTGATTAGTCTTAATATGGATTGTAATTTTCCTCGTGTTCTTCATATGAATAAACTTAAGAACTTCTGCTTACTTTCCGCCTTCAACCTCCATTGTCATGTCAGGATTCATTTATAGCTATGAAAGATGATAACTAGATTATGTTATCCATTACCTCTTCTGGCACCCTAAACCTAAAGAGAAAGAAGAAGAAAAAAAGCTATTCAGGAGAAAAGGACAAGCTCGAGCTCCTACCAATCTAGTATCAGAGTAGACGTGTCTTTTCTACTGTAACGTTTTGCTTCTCTAATAACCACTTCTTGACTCAAAGTGGAAATACAAATACTGACTGTCGTGTACCATGCTTGTTTACGCATTTAATCTGTCAACTGATCACGTTCAAACTTAAAACCGTGCGACAAGGGGGAAACGTCGTCCGAATAATATATATATACATTGTAGTTAACTTCGTTGATAATTTAAAGTTATACATTGTCACAGAAAAGGTAAAATCTCATCAAACACGAAATCTTGTAATGTGTACTTAAGCTTTGGATCTATAAGCATGACTTTCGGGACGATTGAATATTGCTGGTTAGCGTGAATCCAATGAAAGCTTCGATCCACTTTCTTTGGAACATTCAAAGATGTTGATAAAAAAACCAATTAATTATAACCAAAAATATGGTAGAGAGATAAGAGAGAGAGACAGTTAATATGTGCAGGGCTGCTAGTTAAGGTTGTTCATTATGTAAACGTAGGTCACATCCTTGGTTGCTTCTACATTTGAGGGATCAACGTTAATAAATATTGCAGACTTGGCAGCCACTTTGGCCCCCTCTGTGTCCTTTCTTTCTGTCTTCTTCAAATTTCCACGATATATAAGAAAAGGGGGGCATATTTGCATGCCAGAAAAGAGGGAAAATCCATTACAGGTAAAGAGCATCATTACCGATTATGTGGACAATGATGGGGAACATTAGTTTCATCATTTTTCATTTGTATCTTTTGAAGATTTGAATTAAATTAGGACTTGTCTGGGCTAAATTTCACTAATATTCTAATAATTTCTATATGATTGATTAGTATAAAACTCATTTATAAATTCAAAATAACAAATTTTCATATAAATTATATGAAAATATACAATAATTCATTTCCATAATTGAGGTATTGTATGACATACCAAATTAAACGTGCTAACTTGCAATAGGGCCCATATCGGAAAGTGACGGCAGTGGGATTTTGGTGGGTGCAAGAAAGGGTTGGGTTTGGGAGTAGGAATCTTATGTGTGGAGTTTCAAGTTTCACACATCACCACCAAAAATTTAATGAGTAAAATTGAATCAGACAGGTTCTTAAATTGTCTGAATCTGTTTAAAGGGTTGATAGTTAAAACAATGGACCATTTGCAGGCGGCGTTGGTTAAGGATTGCCTTATCCTGTCTATCCGAAACAAAGAAGTGTTGCATTGGCATGCATGAAGAATTGAAGTGAGTCTGGCACGATTGGTCCTTTGTTAGACACTGCACTTACTAACAATAATGCACCCCTTGACTTTTCTTTTATTTTCATTTTCTGATATGTATCGATCAGCTGCCTGCATTCAATTCATTTTGTAGTGCAGATTTGAGAGGCTAGCATTTGGAAGGGAAAAAAATTTCCTTTTCATTCTAATACTCATGACGTCAAGAAATAGACATATGAGTGTTACATTCTCATTTATTACATAAAAAATGTACAAATCAAAACAGATATTTACTGCTTGCTGATTAGTACAAGTGTTAATTCTCATTCACTGTTAAAACCAGGCACAGATCATAAAGTTGTCTTGCAAATTAATTCCTAATAATCTGCCATACCTCATTAAAAACTATCAATAGTACCAACTGGTATATGAATAAGGCAAAACTATATTATATTAATAAAGAAAAATTCATCTCTTAATTGCACAACAAAGTGGTTGGGAGGACAACTCGTGGACAACCAATTGTAGGAGTTCAATTTCTATTAGTTAGGGATGATGGGTTGGGTTCTGATCTGACATTCATAGCTCTCGGACTACATCGTATCAATCTGGACAAGAGGGGGAAATTGTAAAAGGAGAGGTGAAAACGGAAGTATTTAAAAGGGTGTTGATGCATTCAATAATCTTTGAAATATTGAGTGTCCTTGTCACATTTGTTCTTATCAACATGTTTGTAATCTGACGGAGGAAAGGCGCTTTGTCATAGTGATCATTTCTATCAAATGTGTTTGGACTGTCTAATTATGATATATGTAAATAATAAAGAGATGATTATCAAATACTCTGAAATATCAAGATGCGATATTGATACAGTTAATTAGCATGTAAATGTAATCTTGTGGAACATATTCATGCTTGGCTTGCAAATCAAAACAATTGAGTTGTTGGAGTCAAGAACAGCTTAAGAAGGGAAAATTAAACTAGTGCCCCCACGGAACTTGGATTCTTGTGAGGTCATCCCATCTTCCATTTTTAGAGGCTAATCCCTCAGCAATAAATTATGAAATATTGATCAAAGAAATGGAAAACTCCAGAGCTACTAAGAGGCTTCTCCATCAGAAATATGCAAATCAAGATGTGCAAACTTATCTAATTATCTGCATCTTCAAAAGGAGGCAAACCCCAATAACTCGGGTTGAAATCCAATAGTGAGTTTAAAACTTGATCTGCGGTGTCATGATGGGAGCTATCAAGCCTGGGATCTGGAACCATTACCACAGACCTGCAGCGTGCATATACAACAACGTTTTGAGTCTTTTTCGGGACCTCCAAAAGCGCAACGAAATCTTACTACACAACCATTTCAATTTTGAATGGTAATAATATACCAAGTCCAGGCCGATTACAACTGTTGGGAATATGCAAATTCAGATATGTCACCATTAGCTACACATCAATTGCCTTTTTCTCATAAATAGGCATAGTAATAAACACAAAGTTACGAGACTGCATATACAAGCCTGATGAATTAGGATTGTTAACCACCTTTTGCCTACTTACTACTCCAATTGATATCAACAATCCATTAATTAAAACAGAACTATCACGCGGTGGCAAGGATGCATAAAAACCAGTTGAGTATCAGATTATGCAACATCTGTAGAAAATGAGAATCAAGTGAAGCTCTTACATTCCAGCATTTTTGGCAGCAAGAACACCTGAAGGTGCATCTTCAAAAACAAGAACTTTCTGTGGATCTACTGGCCCACCCTAATGATTACAATTAGGAAAACGATGTTATGCGGCTCTAGAAGTAAGTAAGGAGTGAAGGAATTTCATCAACCAAAGAGTGTGCAATTCACACTATTAGATGCTAAAAAACAATACCTCAAATCTATCGGCTGCAGCTAGAAATATATCTGGTGACGGCTTACCACGTTTAACCTCAGGATCATCTCCAAGAACAATGTGGTGCATCAATGAGAAAAGCTCAACATGTCTTTGTGTTTTCAACTCAAAATGTCGTTTGTGAGAACTGAGAAGTACAAATTATTTCAATAGATTCCATAGATTATAAAGCAGACCATCAGGTAAACCCCATCCTATTGATTCAAGAAGCAACAGGAATCCACAGAATACATACCCAGTTGCCACGCAAATTGGAACGCCTTTAGCATGAAGATGTTTAATCAAACGGCTAGCCCCTATACACAAAAAAAAGAAGAAAAAAATCATACCTTTGCTATTGATGTTTATTAGAAACATCCCATGTAACATATTCTACAGTAAGAATGCTCATTCAAAGTAAAGAGCTACTCTAAGGAGGACCAAACCCTCCGAGCATAATGGCAGACTAGCCTTATAGAATGGACTGAGCAGTCAACTTATGTAGAAAATCTGAGATACTTTGAATGGGATTGCTCCTATAATCAATTTTATGGTTAATGAAGTAAGGAAATTAAACTGAAGAAGGCTGAAAATAAATCTGAATGTTCATGGTAATATGAATATACCTGGCGTTAGCTCACTTGATGGAAACAGATGTCGCAGCATATCTTCTCTTTCCACAAGAAAGTCCTCCGCTGAAAGAGAATCACTAATCCCAGTCTCATTGACAAAGACCCGCGCTGCTTCTATGGCCTTCATGCCCATCATTTTGGCTTTAAGAGACCAATCAAAAGTTTTGTTGTATCTAGCAAGTATAATTTCCTGGACTTGGGTGTAAAATTTCTCGGTGTCTGAGACATTATAAAGTCATTCCCAATGGATTGTATTAATTCAGATCCAAAAATAGCGGAATCAAGATAAGCAATCAAATCTCATGAAGCTTTCAAGTACTAGTATCAGTATCACATAAAGTGTTTGATAAAATTACCAAGTAAGAGACCATCCATATCGAAGACAACGTGACTGATCGAAGGCTTGGCCATTGCAGATGGGTTATTCGCCTTCAACAAAATCACTTCCTCCCCGCGACTCCTGGACAGAAACTTGGTTGGATTTGAAAGCACGCCATCCGTGTTTAATACGACGCCGCATAGGAATAACAAAATGATAAATATATTGCAAATTTTGAATTTCAATTTTAAAAAAATAAATGACAGGTCAATGATTGAAACACCAAGAATTTTCAGGGGCTAAATTGTAAATTTAAAAGTTAGGGACCAAATTGAAAAAAAAATAAATCTATAGGCTACAACCAAACCATCTTCTTCATTCACTCTTCATTGT
Source organism: Erythroxylum williamsii (assembly GCA_027564335.1). NCBI lineage: Eukaryota > Viridiplantae > Streptophyta > Magnoliopsida > Malpighiales > Erythroxylaceae > Erythroxylum > Erythroxylum williamsii. Next base: position 1,468,278 of record JANITW010000008.1, on the reverse strand, counting down.
CTTCTTCAATAACAAAACCATTAACCCTCTTCAGTCTTCAGGCACACCCACTGTCGCCCTCCCAGTCTCCCATGCAAGCCCGCTGCCACCCTTCCAATCTACCACGCTCGCCAGTCGCTTCCTCCACCGCTTGTTGTCCTTAGGACCGCTCATTGGCCGCTGCTCTCCATGCACAACTTGTGCGTCCAGTGACTCCAATCAGCCCGACCTCACTCCCCAGTGCAAAATCCAAATTCGTTTGCTTCTAGTTGAACCGACATCACTCGGCCCTGACCCTCATTAACTTGGTTACATTTTTTTTTAGTTTTTTGGTAAGTTTTAGGTTGTGTTTTATTGTGTCATATGTGTATTATGAATGGTTTATGCATTGAACAATTTTGTGTATAGTTAGATAACATTTAAACATTGTGAATTCATAAATAAATGAGATTAAAATAATGTTGTTTGTGGATTATGAAAGAATATTTAAACATTTTGAATTATGTATAATTCAATAAAATGTTATATTATTTGCTATGTTAATAATCACAAAAATGAGATCAAAATTAATTATTTAAATTGTTAATTAACTTATATCTAACATATAGTTTACTAATTATTATTTGCATATAAAATATATTTAACATGTGACTAATTTAATATATAATTAAATCATTTAATATATATAATTAAGTTAAAAACAAATATTTGAAAATAATATTACAAATATTAATCATATCTTACGGGTAACAAATACACAACCATCTTCTTAACTTATGGATGATTAAAAACATAGTAAAAAAAATAGTATGTAAATTTATGAAAGAATATTCACTAATCAACATAATGTGAAATTGTAAGTATTTAAATCATTTTTGCAATGCTTGTTATCATAAAAAAAGGATGTAATATTAGTCTATCTAAAATATAGACAGGCTTATAATTGAATATTTAATTTTTATAACTATGCAATGATATTATATACAAAAATTATATTTTTAATAAGAATTCATTAATTTAATTTTGATATATGTCTTCATTTAATTTTAGATAAATGGAGAGGAGTTCAATTCACTTGTTTAATAAAAATTTGATGATCCAACTTGGGTTATACTGGAATGGATTATAAAATGAAGAATCATACAATTTGTATGTATTGTAATGAGCATTTAAAAGATAAGAGAATCACCAAATTAAAGAAGTATTTAACTGGAATTAAAGGTAAAGTAGAGTCTTATAAAAAAAGTGAGTAATGACATAAAATGACAAATAGAGATTTTACTTGAAGAGTATCAACATAAAAAAAGATAGAAGGCAAAGTTAAACTATGAAATTGGTTGTGGAAGTTATTTTTCAAGTGGTTAAGATATTATAGTTGTTTTGTATCTGTTACTCGTATAGTTAAGTCCAGTAGATCAAGGTCTTAGTATTGTCCCAATATAAGTACAAGAACCCATAACTGTACAAACAGAAGTTTTTGAGGTGTAAAAACCAATGTAGTTGCAAAGATCTACTTGAGTGAGACGACCTGTTATTCCATCTGATTACATGGTTTATTTGGTTGAACAAGACTATGATATTGGACCTGTTGTAGACCTAATTGCTTTTTTATAAGTTGTTTTTAGACCTCATGCAGATTTATGGTGGAATGCAATGAATGATAAGATGCAATCTATGAAGCATAACAAAGTATGAGAGCTAATTGATTTGCCTCAACATTGTAAACCCGTTAGTTGCGAATGACCGTTTAAAATTAAGAATGACACTCAGGTAAAGTTAAGCGATTTAAGGCTTGATTGATTGTTAAAGCGTTCACTTAGAGAGAAAGGGTAGATTTAATATAACCTTCTATCCCAAATCCTCTAAAAATGCATTCAGAGTGTTCATGACAACAGTAGCTTATTATGATACAGAGCTATATTATATGGATGTTAAAACTGTTTTCCTGAATGGTAACCTTTGTGAGAAGGCCTATCTGGATCAACCTAAAAGATTTCAGTATTAAGAAAAGTCTGATGAGATTTGCAGATTGAAAAAAATCTATATACGGTTTGGAACAAGCTTTTAAACAGTGATACTTTAAGTTTAACGAGATTGTAACCTCTTTTGGCTTTGTGAAAAATAAAGTTAAAAGATACATATACTACAAGATCAGATGGAGCAAAGTTATCTTCCTATTGTTGTATGTGGAAGATGTCTTGCTTGCATAAAATGACTTCATCATATTGCATCACATAAACCAATTTTTGGCCAAGGATTTAGAAATGAAAGACTTTAGTGAAACATCTTTTGTCCTAGGTATTCAGATTTATCAGAACAAATCTCGACATTCCTTAGGCCTCTAGCAGAGTGCATCCATTGAGCGAGTACTGCAAAAGTTTAATATGGCTTATTGTAAACATGTTGTAACACCTATCTCTCATGGTGAGAAATTATATTTGATACAATGTCCAAAGAATGAGGTAGAGAGAGAGACTATGAAGAATGCATCTTATTCTAGTGCGGTTAGTAGCCTGATGCATGCTCAGATATGCGCTTGACTAGATATTACATTTGCCGTTGGACTATTAAGTAGATATTTGACTAACATAAGAATAGACTACTAAAATGTAGTTAAATAATTGTATTTAAAGAAAACTAAGGATTAAATGTTAACATTCAGAGGGGTCAACAATTTAATCCTCGTGGGGTATACAGATTCGAATTTTGCTATACGTCCGGATGATAAAAAGTCTACTTTAGGTTACTTTTTCATGTTGATAAATGGTGCAGTATCGTGGAATAATGTCAAGCAAATACTGTGACTTTCTCGACTATATATGCAGAGTTTGTCACATATTATGAGGCCACTTCACAGGCGGTTTGGCTCAAAAACTTAATTTATGAATTGTTTATGGTTGATTCAGTGGCTAGACCCATTCGGTTATATTGTGATAATCTTTCTGTTGTGTTGTTCAGTAACAACAATAAAAACATCACCGTGTCTAAACATTTGAAGGCTAAATATTTGACCATTAAAGGATTGATAAAGAAAGGTGACATTGAGGTGGAGCATTTGAAGACTGAGGAGATGCTTGTTGATCATTTAACTAAAAGACTTTGTCCGCGTGTTTTTTAAGAGACATGTATATAGTATATGAGTACTAAAGTCCTTAGACACTGTTAGTTAGGGATCATTATGTTTACTTCTCATATGTTTATATATTTTCATGTATTATGAAGATATGATTATTTAACAACAAAGATGATCATCATTTATCCTCATTCATACGTGTTATTATACATTTTTTAAGTATTTGTTATTATACACGTCATAATATAGGTGAAAGTCTTAAGATCTTAGTCGATCTTAAGCATTGTGAAGGTTATTGTGTATATATACAGATTGTATATAAAGACATAATCGGTGGTTTAATAACAAAAGCAATAATAAATCTAATATATAATAATATTTTCAAAGTTATAGGATATGATTGATTGGCTAATATTGCAAATGGAATGTCGGTTCATTACAACCATATAAAGTGATACGTAAAGCTCCTAGTAATTAAAAATCAGAGCTTCCCGCAGTATATAAAATAAACTTTGTAGCTGAATACAACCGCTTCTTTCCTCCCTACATGGCAAGAAGTAGATAACCGAGAATTAACTCTAACTCTCACATGATGAAAAAAAGTAAAAGATCTTGAGAAGAAAATAATCCTATTTGACCACTATACATTGCTAGTATAAAAAGAGAGAATAATCGAAAATTCCGAATAACCGGCCAAGACGTTAAAGTAGCTAAAGTGATGATAAATCCTGTTAGTAAAACAAGTCCTACGGAAAGTCCATTTATTCCCAATCTCTATTGAAAATCAAAAAAATTGATCCATTTATAATCCTTTGTTAATTGATTGACATTGAGCTTATATCGTTAAGACAAATTAGGACACATATAGATGTATATGTATATTTATAGATTTTGAGATATAAGTGTTTTCTCTAATGTAGTTTAGCATTTAATGAGAGAAAATAAAGGTTTTTTCTAATACAGTTTAATATTCAGTGATAGAAAATAAAAGTTTTCTCTAATGTAATTTAGCATTTAGTGAGAAAAAAATAAATCTCTTTGGTGCAATTTAACATAAAATTCAAAGGAATTGAAACCAACATACAGAAAGGTGATACATTTCAGATTCTATAGGTATCATCGTAGTTTGTTACACTCCATTTTCTCAATCATATTAGTGAGGTTAGATATGTGTGATTGTATTAGATTTTTGCCACACATGACACATGATACACGATGAATTTTCATTATTTTTTGATCAAATTATTTTTTAAACTTGATTGACCTATGCAGTGATTTGCTTAACTGTTTTTTACTGGTTTTGTCATCAATACAACTGACGTAATTAATTATTGTTCAAATAGGAGAATGTTAGATATTTTCCTATAGGGTGGGCACCAATTAATTACATTTTAATGGTTTTAATAAATTACGGTTAACTTAATCAAGTTTGATCCAAATAAAGATAATAAAATAACTTAATAAAGGATTTCAATTAATGAGTTGAACTCTGGTGAGAAAAATAGACTCCGGTCAATGTAGATTAGACCTGTATTGAGCTTGCAATTGAAAGACCCAATATGAATGTCGGGAAAATCGGGTATTTTTTCCTTTACGGTAAACAACTAGTGAAGTGAACAGATTCGGTAATACCTAGGAAAGACCGCCAAACAGTCTCCTAAGACAATATTACCATTCCACGTAAGATCCCAGGAAAGGACAGAGGGGTCACAAACGGTCCCACTTAAAACCCGGCCTCGTAGACAGAAATTACGTGCACGGTATATTTATCACAACCTAAACCCGTGTACACACATGAATAGTAAATACACCCAAATAAATTGAACACAATACTACAAATATACCCGACAAATAATATTGAATACTATAAATGCGAAATAAATAAAAGGGATAAGGAAAGAACATACCCGAAAATTGATAACGGAATTCGGCCAATTTTGCCTACTTCTCCGAGCACCACATAGGCAGCCTGCTCTTATTAAGAAGAGAATACTAAATTTGATACGTATACAACTTTTGAGAATTATATCAAATTTTTGGGATGGAAGGATTAGGAGGGGGAGGAGTTATTTTATAACTTAGCAAACTCCTTCCATCTTCATTTCTTCCCAATATGGGATAGAAATTTTGCCACCAAAGTTAAAAAAATACCAAATTCCTCAAAGTCAAAAAAATACAACAGATCTCCACCTTGGCACAATTTCGGATCCCACCAAATGCAAGCATCATTCATCCTTCCAATCAAACAAAACAGCCTTTGTAGTGTTTCTAATTTGCGCTCTCGGGTGCCAACTCAAATGTGCAGGATATTGACCAAGTATAAACAATGTTCAAACTTGGCTATTGTAACCACCTTGGTCAGCATAACTGCAGGATTCTCTGTAGTTAGAATCTTCTAAATAAGTATCTCCTCTTCTTCCAAAATTTCCCGCACAAAGTGGTAGCGAACATCAATGTGTTTCGTCCTTGCATGAAAGACTTGATTCTTTGCTAAATGAATAGCACTCTGACTGTCAGAATATACCTCAAGTTGTTT
>JANITW010000008.1:1421193-1437775 GCA_027564335.1 Erythroxylum williamsii | reverse complement strand
CCGATCTTTTTTATCTTATTTTTTTAATTTAAATTAAAATAATAAAAATGACTTAAATGTCAAACTTGTCATTTAATTTTTTTATAAAATTAATAGTCTCGTAAATAAAATTGAAATTATTTTTATGAAACTTATCATTAATATTAAAATAATAAAAGGTAATAAAAAGCTCACATGTAACACCAGCGTCAAAAAAATTATAAGGCATGATACAAGCGAACGATCGTGCACATAATTAATGTGCTGATTTTTTGGCTCATTTGAATTCGACAGAAGCACCTGTAGAGTGCTTCTGGCTTACCCCCTCCTAGTTTAAGTCACCATTTATGTACAAATGTGCAAGAGGTTTTATTTAGTCGTTCATATGTTGTTTCTTCTTCTGTTGTAAAAAAAAAAAAAAACTTGCAACTTCCAAACAGTCGTACCACTACAAGTTAAGTCATGACTTAATTCGCACAGTATCTAAACAATGAAAATTTATTAACCATAGACAAAGTAAGATCTCAAGTTGGAGAATTAAGTAAAAGTATTATTTTTCTTAAATTCCTAATTTAAATTTTTTTAAAACAAAGGAATAAAAGCAAAGCCTAAACAGTTAATTATGGGATTAAAGCCCCACACGTATCCTCAGAAAAGGATAACAAGACATTCTGAAGGTAGAGATCGCAAATTAGTAAATCCGAAGTCAACCAATCAGCGCAACAATTTTCTTTACAAAACACACGACGAATACAAATCGCTCGGGATTTAAGTAATAGCCTGATGAGGAAAAATTATTAATAACTATCAAAAATATCAACTTTTAGCTCAACTCGCTATTAGCCCAAATGTTAACCCATATGATGAACGAACCTAAAGCTACTAACGTCATGACTAACAGCAGCTGGAGAAATTAAACTTCTAACCTTGTAGAAATCAACCGAAGTGACAAGAGTCACCAGACTAAAGAAATCCGCAAGGCTTTAAATCAGTAATAATGATAAGCGTGTCGGTCAAACCCTGAACCCTAGCTCGTCCCCCCAGAAAAAGTAAAATTTTTCTGAGGGAATTTCATGAACTGCTGCACCGCGTTCACACTACAGACAGAGTAACATTCTTTTTGATAAGCTGCAAAGCGAAGAAGAAAGAGACCTACCTCTCAAGAGCGAGGGGCGTGTATCGCACGTTTCCATTTCTTTTTTTCTTAATTATTTGACAATAAAGCAAAAAAATATTTTCAAGATGAAACCAGAAACTCTTCTTCCCGCCAACAAATGCACAACTGGTTGCCCAATCCTCGACCAGTGTCTTGCCGGAGGAATCCCCTGCAACTCCGTCACCGAAATCGTCGCAGAGAGTGGATCAGGCAAGACCCAATTCTGCCTCCAACTATCCCTCTGCGCCCAGCTCCCCACCTCTCTTGGTGGCTTATCCTCCTCTTGTTTGTACCTCCACACCGAGTTTCCTTTCCCTTTCCGCCGTCTCCGTCAACTCTCCGTCTCCTTTCGCTCTCTTTACCGTCAAGTCTTCGTCGATTCTTCTGATCCCTGTGACAATGTATTTGTACATAGCCTTCCGTCTGTAGACGAACTGCTTGATATATTGCCCAAGTTGGAATCTTTTCTTGTCAAGTCAAAATCCCAATTGCCTGTTGGGCTGATTGTGATTGATTCGATCGCAGCGCTGTTTAGATCAGAGTTTGAGAACACGCCGGGTGATCTCAAGAAGCGGTCTTCCCTGTTCTTTAAGATGTCTGGGATGTTGAAGATGTTAGCGAGGAAATTCAATTTGGCAGTGGCAGTGACTAATCAAGTTGTGGATTTTGTGGGGTCTGATAACGGAGTAAATGGTGTTAGGATTGGGAATTTGGGGTGTCTGTATTCCTCCGGGAGGAGGGTCTGTCCTGCGTTAGGATTGGCATGGGCGAATTGCGTGAATTCAAGGCTGTTCTTGTCGAGAGAGGATAATGGTGTGATTGAAGGTGATGTGGGTGAAGGTGGTTTTGTCTGTAGAGAAACAAAGAGGCGTCTTCATGTTGTGTTTGCTCCTCATTTGCCACCTTCTTCATGTGAGTTTGTAATTAGAAGTGATGGGGTTTCTGGAGTTGATAGATAATGTTCTGTTTCAATTCAAAATCACTATTCATTTCTTTCTCATTGTTTTCTACGTTTAAGTTTTGCTTTCCATCGACTGCTTTTTTTGATAGATCGTTCATAACCAGTGTTTTACACGGTGATCGTCCATGATTAGAACTGGCATTTACACCTGTTCGTAGCAAAGATTGTCCAGCGTGGAAAATAGATTCATCCTAGAGTCCATTTCCATCGAAGAAAGCATTGTGTTCAGTGTTCACATACCTCACCTTGTGAGTGGCAAAATCAATTGAGACTTAATAATCACAGGAAGCTACTAGTAAGAGCAGGACAAAATGACTCGAAAGGAGAAACGAATAGCGTTACAATTTGCATGTCATTCATTTTTCGGGTGCTGATACTAATTGCCATAGCAAATATATGAATAAATGTACATTTTCTGTAGCTAAGTCTTGAAACTTATAACTCTTTATTGGTAGCTAACCCTCCAAATGCCTTTTGTAATTCCTCTCTCAACCCTTTTCCTGGAGACAGTTTAGCTTTGAAAATTTCAGACCGCACTGACAATCACCGTCCTCTGCATATTTTCTCCATCTTCAAGATGAATACAGAAGGAAAGGCACTGCAAGAAGAAGAAGAATACGGTTATATGATTTAGTGAATAGTGCAATACTTTTGGAACCTATTGATCTTGCACCGACTATGTTCAAAAGGTCTGGCTTGGCCTTCTAACAGGCAGCAAGATTAGCACTATATTACATTTCGATTTCTGCGTGTGACGTGCAATCCAAATCTCTAAATGTTCTTATCACCATATATCGTACAGAACATGCAAACTACAACCTATTGTCTTTCCAAAAATTCCGTCATGTTTCGGACACAACTCCACACAATATTCTAATCATTTGTAAGTGCTAATTTGATATGAGAAGCACACATATAGCAAGATTATAATTCGACAACTTACCTATTAAAAATATACTTATCAACAAAGCAAGAGCAAATTGGATGGAGCAGCTGAGTCGCGGATGTGATGATCCTTGCCACCGCCTTTGAAGAACACCATCCTGCCCCCAAGTACATTCCGAATATTAAAAAGAAACATCAGATTCATAGGCATTTACCACTGCAGCCAACAAAAGATGACGGAACTTGAATGGCAGAAGAAAGACCATGTGAAGTACCCTGATCTTAGAAGTATACGTGTCAATCAATAAATGTGTGTGTGTGTGTGTGCATGTGTTAAACCCAATAAACTCTAATTCAAAAGCAATCATATCTAAAATGAGGTCAAACTGTTTGTAAAAGAGGGTTTGTGTATCAGAAGGAGAACTAATTAAGTCTCTGTACACAAAGTCGGGTAGATTAAAGGTTACAAATGTTAAACAGGTTATCAAAGTCGATTAATACTTATCATCTCTGAAAGCGCCCTCCTTTTCGCTCAAACTATAAACAACTTTTATAATGCATTCCTCAGAAAATTAATCTTGCCTGGCTAAATGCAAATTTGCCCCCCTTTGTTTGAGGATGTTCTGCACATCTTTGCTTCCAGAATAGAGGCTTGGACCCTTTTTCTTTCGGTGTGGCCTCAGTTACTGGCAACAAATTGTTCTTCTTTTCATCTGCATCAGCAACTACAACCTTTAAAGCACCAAAGTTCTGTGAACTCCAAGCTCTCCTGGTGCCTATTGCCTTATCAGTATGACCGCTCATATCATCTCTCACTGTTGGACTATCTTTCGGTTCGATATCAATAATAACTTCACCACTTCTATTACAACTGCTAAATTCAATTATGTCATCTTCAACAGAAGTATCTCTACTACATAAAGCACTATGAGTACAGTCAATGTCCTTTCTCCTAGGAATGGTTTCTGGCAGAGAATGTTTGTTGGAGGATCTGTAAAGGGCGGAACTATCTGCAACAGACTCTGAAGTTTGGGAAGTGCCAGAGAGAAACATGGCTAAATCATCACATTCCTCTTTGTCAAGATTGACCCATCTAAGAGGTTGCTTTCCTTCCTCGCTCGAAGTTTCCCTTAATGATGTTTCAACACACAATATTTGATTCTCAATGGCAGCAATAAATTGTTTATGTCTAGATGCTGTAATATCGTCAGAACGATACCCGTGACTCAACCTTACAGCCTTCTCGAACTCCTCCAACTGTTAAATAATCCAAAGTTCAGTTATTAGTAGTAGGTTGCATGGAAAACCTGAAAATTTTTACTTATGCTAGTAAAATAAACATGAAAGGAAAAGAAAGATTTGGTGATCCTACTAATTGCAACCAATGAAAAATTACTCATGGAAGAGGAAGTTCATTATCTTCACTTCACAAGGTTTCTCAAAGGAAAAGAAAAATGCAGTCTTAATAACAAAGCTAAAAAAGACAACAGGATAAAGGTACTAAATGTTGGGGATATGGGACATACCTGCCATTTTGCGGTACCTAATGCAATTTGCAGGTCTCTAGAGAGTTCATCTAAATCAGCTTTTGATCCCTCTCTCTTCTCTTTTATCCACATCCTGAACGTCGACTCCATTCTGTTCAATCAAAAACAATGAGAGTTTCTTCCAATATCAACTAACCAGAAGTAACTTTAAAATAGTAAAAGAATTTTAAGCCTCCATCGAACAGGAGAAGACATCAAATATATGTTTCGACAATTTGTGAGAAAGTATTCCAAACGCTAGATTAGGATGATTTAAAAGCATCTACTTCACGGAACCAGGTTTGATTCTATAACTTCAAACGCTGAAAGAAGCCAGCCTCTCAAGAACAAACAATGAAGGGGTCAGAACTCAGAATTGCAGATTTGAATATTAAAAACTTGAACATAAATACCTTATCAATCGAACTGCCCGAACCGACAACAAAACAAACCCACATGATAAAACTGTTAAACCAAAAATACCAAACAGCGTCCTAAAGTCCCCAAAGGCAAACATATTTTGACAAGACAACCAAGTTTCAGAAATCTAGGAACCAAACAAACACACATGCGACTTCTTCAACACAAGGAAGACACGAAACATACATATCAGCAGACTCTTGGACCTCTTCAGCTGCAGAAAAGAAGGCATCTTTTTGCCACAAGTCGAAACTGTTCGCTACCATCATCTTCGCTAATTAACAAGAAACAGGCTTTAAGATAGACAAACTCTAACCAAACCAAACGCAAACCCAAAAACTATAAGTTTACGCTGTTCTCTTCTTCTTATACAATAAAGGGTGCACTTTCATGTGCTCTTCTCCTCTCCTTCTCTTCTGTACCTGAGAAGGAGGAGAAGAAGAAGCAAAGAATGGAGGAAAGAGAAAGCAAGCAGAGAAGGGATGCAACCAGACGAAAGTGATGTTTTAAGCGATTCTCTTTCTTTATTAATTATATTATTTTATCTTCCCTAATTTTTGTTTTCTCTTTTTTCCCTTTTCCTCTGAAAAATAAGATAAGAGTGGTTCCATCTTCTGTGTACACTTCTAACTCTACTTTAGGTCGACACCAATAAAAGCTCGCCACGCGGTCACTTTTCGCTGACGTGGGGCCGCATTCATTGCTGGGATATGCAAGAGAACGTGGTCTTATCTGCTGTCCCTAGACCTCAAAATTGAGGGTCAGAATACGGCGGCGCAGCCCAGCCAATGCATCTTTCTTTAGTCATGGCCTTATGAGATAACGAGACTCTGTTAATTATTGGCAATTCCAGTTATAAATATTATCTATATAAATAAATAAAACGGGAAAAGCAAGGAACCTACCTAACAATGTCCTAGTCACAACCTCACTTAACCACCGCTTTTAACCAAACGCCTTCCACCATCTATCTTATCGTATGGTAGCTGTTGTTGTCTTTATTAGTCATGGTTACAGTCCAGGTTGGTTTGATCCCTCACAACATCCCAATTCAGTGTGAAATATAATAGATTTCGAGCTTTAGAGTTTAAATTTGTGCAAATTATTTAAAATATTAGTATTTTTAAATTCAATTTAACAGTTAATCAGTTTAAGTATAACCTAAACTTCACAATACAATGACCCTTCAGCATCTAATCCCTCGTAATTACGGACAGTCGGCAAGTTGGACCTACTACGACTACCAGACATGTTTCAAATATGTGTCCTATTTGTTTTATCATTTCCTATGTCCCATCAGCCACATGGAAATGGTCTGTATGATTTCATTCTCATATGCAGCCATTCCTGACAATGAACTGGTTGCTTCCTTTGATATCTATCATACATGTATTAGAAACTACATCAAAGTTGGTTAGAGGGCACATTAGACACACTCAAAAGCAACAATGTTCGTGCTGTTTTTATGGCCACTAATTGTGCTTTTCCTAGTCCTTCACTGCCACCAATACCAAGATTAGACCTCCTCCAAAATGCCACTAATCAAAAAGGAATATGAATGATGCGAAGAATAGCACCAAGAAAAGAATTGCTCTTTATTAAATTAAGATCCCTGCTTTGTGCCCGTTTACATCCTATAAAAAAAAGTTTGGAACTTTCTCGATATTGGACATATAACTGATATGAAGGCTTAATCATCCAACTAAAGTGATAGCTCTGTTGCCTACGAGGGGAAGTCAGCTTCCAGGAGGCGAAGCGGACAAAAACACTTCATAAATGGCTGATGGGTCTGCTCACTCTACAGCTATGCATTTGGACAATTCATTTTGCACCAACTTAATCCCCGTGTCACATGCTGTTAAAACTGAAGATACAATCTTTCTTTGCAGATTCTTATACTGCACGGCCAGGAACACATCCCACCTGGTATTTTCTCTGCAACGAGAACATTGAAGCCCTCTGCAATCAGTAAAAATTTCCCACTAAATGTTTATTAATGAATTCTTGATGGAGAATGGTTTACCTGTCAACAAGATCGGTATCACCAAGGTTTTCCATCATGTCGCTGAAGGTTGCGTGAAGGTCTTGCAGAACTTCCATTTCAATTTCCAAGTTTGGTTGTGTCTAAAAGTTAAGAAGAAAATAGAAAATTCCTCACAAATTTGAAGTGTTTAACTTAGAAAAAGAAAAGAAAAGATAGCAGCATTCACAGTGGCAGTAAAACTAAACCCTGTAAAAGAAAAGGAGTGCCGACTGGAACGTGAATTGTTGAAGGAAAATTACATCTTTCTTATTGTGTGTAGGACTGCGAGCTTTCCGAAGATAATCTAGTAATGGAGGAGGCAACCCATAATAGAATATATTATGATTGTTTGACAGCCATGTACCCCGCACCATGTGAGCAGTCCAGCCAGACTGAGGACAATCTTCAATACGTCCAGCCTCATCAGCATCAATATCTGCACCAAAACATGGTCTCATGGAATTCTAGTAATCGGCAAAGACTCTTATCTTGTGTTTGAAGATATTACACGAGCTACAGCTATCACTCATGAATGATAGCAGAAGACTTAAACTTGCCAAAAAGAACTACCAACAAGATTCAAGGAAGCAGAATGTTCCAGTCTGCCTCAACTTATCTAAAAAGTTTTAAGTCTTGTTCTTGCTGAACAATCCTCCACACAGCCGACAAAACCTCATCCCAAACCCCTCTGAGTTCCATTTTAACACTCTTCGATTGAGTTCAATATAACACCAGGTTAACACACCATTGAGTGGATAAAGGTACAAGATTTTCTAAGATACCAAAAGTATTTACATATATGTCGCCCAATGTAATATAAACCAGATTGTGATAAGCAAGTGCACATTATTTGAGGTTTTTTAATTTGAGAACAACTCATCAAGATTTTCTGTCATGAGATACTTCATAAAACAGGAGTAAATATACACGAAGCATACCCAAAGGGATTACATCATACGGGTTGTCTCCTTCTGGTAAGAAACCATAGAATGTGATTAGATGTGAACTAGAGAAGTTTCCATAGCTAAGGCATAATTGCTCTCCAACACAACAAGGCCTTGACAGTGGGAATTTCAAGGTACTTGTTCGAGGATCTACCTTGCCATAATGGACAACATGTGGATGGAGCTGTGAATAAATGATAAACATAAGAATAGATAATGGTTCCTGAACAAACTGATCAAAAAATTAAAAGAAAGTCAAACTGCATACACTTTGAGTCTATATTCTATGCACAACTATATTTAGTTACAATGTGATTCTATTCCCCTTAAGAACTGCAGTCTTTGATATAATTAGTTCATCAAATCAGTTAAAACCTCTCTTATTAGGGTTTAGGATTTAAGGTTATAACACAGTTTCCATGTAAATCCCAACAAGAGAAGCAAGAACATCAAATATCTAGGATAATCATCTTAACCATGAGTATGGATGTAGTTAAAAAAAAAAGTGAGCAGACACAATGGACTACACAATGAAGCTGATTCTAAATTCAAACAAATGCCTGGAGGATTATGCTGGGATGTGAAAACAGTAAAATGTCATACATTTACATCCCTTATATTTGGCTAAGACATCCAATTTTGCATGAGTGGCTAATGGAAAAGCAAAGGTATAATGGCTTACCGAATGATTAAGAAAGCCTGCAACAGGAACTAAGCAAGTCCTCAGCTTGCCATCAGCAAACATGACTTTCATGCTATTAGAGTACCAGAGTTCACAAGCCCATATAAACTGCTCCCATCTGTACAGCTCTGGAGGAAATACGTCAGGATGATTATTGCACAGTGCAGGAATCAGCTCATCATATTGACTACGCAAATGCTGTGAAAATTTGAGAACACAAATAGATCAGATTTAGGTGTTGACTTTCTGTTAGACTCTATATTTTTACTTATACAAGGAAGTTTCAGTTAAGGGCATGCTTAATAAACAATCAACAATTTTATTATTTTCTCATTGCAAAAGAAAAGCATTAAACATTTTCATTATAATGCAAGTCATTACTCTTACACATGAAGTAATTAAAAGAGCAGGTATCCTCTTAGTCTTAACTTCATATCAACAAGAACAAGATTGCCACCTCCAAGGCAAAAAAACTTTGGATATGGAAAATGAAAAGGGCGACAGCTGTGATAATATTATTATTTACCTACCACCATCCGTGGTCATTAAAAAGAAGTTAAGAACGATGTTTGGCTTGTCCAAAGTAAGTAAAATTCAGAGACCAGGAGAAAATATCGAGAATATTAAATACCAAACCAACAAAAAGTGTGGCCTAATAACCTCTTTTGCTTGAATTATCTCCTCTAAGAGCAAGGTTCCATCCAAAGCCATGATGGCATCAACTCCAAAGCTAAGACCTGGAAAAGTTCAAAGAAATAAGAGAATGGAAGCCAACTAAACAGTATACCTTTTGAAGATTAGGAAAACTTAAAAAATGTCCTTGCCATGAGAATCCTTAAGCTCGAACTGTGATTCAGATCAGGAATGCTTTTACAAAACAGGGAGACTTGTGCTCTAGAGAGAACCTTTTTTGACTATTACTTAACAGATAAGTAATTGTTGCTTAAAGAAGATGATTTTATCAATTTAACAAAGGAATGCTAGTTGTCATTGAGGATAGAGAGTGTAAGAAGTCCAGGGGTCCATGGTTGTTTATCGCATGCCAAGTTCTTCTATCAAATTCAAATATCAACCTCAAGGAAGAATTATCAGTATAATTCCACTTCATGAAGCTACATGTAAGGAACTAGAGAATCACGTTAAACCAAGGTATACCTGATAAAGTATATCATAGCATGATGACACACCTGTGTTAAATTCCTTTGGTAGTGTGTCAAAGTAGATCTTGAATTTTGAATTACAGTTGTGCCTCTCCTTCATGCTCCACAATAATAGCATAGTCTCAGTTGAGATCCCGTCAATCTGCTCTAATAGATGATGCTGCAAAGAAACCAGGCAAAGAGCTAAGGATATTGAAATACAATCTGTGGACTTGCTTTTTTTTAAAGTGCTGACACACAATCATATCATGTCTCCTTTGAGGGCAATCTCCTTAATATTTTCTTAGATGAGCTTCTACACATTCCCTCATACATATGGTAACAAAACTTGTGTATGCTAATTAGCAAGGCACCTAAAACCATTTCCATCAAACAAGATGCAATAAGATTTATGTCTTTAAGCTATCTCTATGTAATCGATGCATGCAACAGAAGATTTTGTGGATTTCTCATGATAATAGCTTAATTAAATATACAAACAAACTAAAACAACTAATTTAACTCTACAAAACTGTCTCAATGCTATAATTTTGAAGGCTGATATATCAGATTAATTTCTCACATCATATATATCAGGTAAGTCTCTCAAATAGATGGTTTAGTTCTTCCTTATGTTCTCTGAAGATATTCTCTTCAAGCTTGTAAACAGAATGTATTTAAAATTACAACTGTAAAGCACCTTTGTGATGGTAGATAATAAAACTAACCACGTCAGAATTACAGATAAGATCCTCAGAAATGATAATTGACAAAGGAATTTCCAAAGCAATTTCTCCAACTTTCAGATCTTCAGTCGCTATGGCCCCTCTTCCAGCTCCTTCTATACCTAAATGAAGAAAGTATTTATCAAACCAATATATTTTTCATTTTCTTCTAGCATAGAAAGTTGCCCCTCTATTTCTAAGCCCTTTTAGTATCTATAAGAGTAAAACTAAAATAAAACAGTATTTACTTGTTAATTGGCATACAATGCTTATCTCAAATACTAGGACTTACAAGCTATCTCCAGTTGTGTTTTTGCACCATTCTGTTCTCCCCATTCTAGTAAACATTTTTCTTTATCGCACTTGTAGGTTCTGTCAAATGAAATCTCCAATTTCCTCTTTTCCACCAACTTCCCAATCCTATAAATGATCGCATCTTGTAAAGCTTGCAAGGGATTTTTGTCCAAGCACGTTTTACCAGAGATTGAACTTTTAACGAGTGAAAGGACAGAATTGAGAGCTTCCACCTCATTTCTGGCGCTCCAAAATTCAACTGATGAACATTCGTTCTCCCCAAAATAAAGTTCTATCTGCACTCCAAAAGCCACAACAGAATGAGCCACTGACATAGTAAGCTCACAAAACCAATGGAAGCTGCAATCCTCTGTTGTTTAAAGAATTTATACCAAAAAACGTTGCATCATAAGCAGAAGGAAAATAGCGATTGAACCCACCAGTATGATCCATTTCCATGTTTCAGCACTTTCTCACATTTCTGCACAGTAATGAAATATAGACAACAGAAGAAGTTGCATTCCTATTACCTCATCTAAATTTATGATTCTTGCTATCTGAAGCATCTTTTCCAAACTGATAGCAATTTGATCAGAAGATGATGAACCCTCAATCTCTATTTTCTCCCGGATGTCAAAGCCCTTACTCTGCAGTAAATCCTACCCAAAGGAAAAGTACAAAAAAGAATTAGCCAAGAAAAGAAAACAAAAGAACAATTAAGTAATTTGATCTCAAGTATTAGATCTTAAGATAATATGCATAAGTTTTTAGACAACTGTATTTTCTTGCATGTTTCACGTCTTGAAGCTGAAACATTCTACAACTATAAATCTGCAGAAAAACAAAAATTACACAAGTAACAGGTAATTTACTGAAATACAAATTTGCCAAACAATACCATATTTCGTCAATTCATTACGCTAGCACATTTTAAATGAAGAACTAGAAAGAAACGTTACAAGGTTAATTTTCTCAGGTCTCACCTTCTTTTGATAAAAAAAGGAGTCATCTTCAGAGAGTTCAATAACTATTATACAAGTACCGCCAGTCATTATGTTCTCATCTGTGGAACGTAGCTGTAATGAACAAAAGAAGCTTTCTCTAGTTAGATTCTTATTTCCTTCTATTGTAAAACTGGAAGCAAATCATAATTATGTCATGAAGGGGTAAAAACAGAGTTACATAAAACTGACGGTAATCCACACAAACTTGAGATAGCATTCTGCATAAATGTCCTTCACCGTTTATGTGCAAATCAAAGGACTACAAGCTTATTCAAGAGCTAAAACATACAAAAACAAATACGCTAGATAAAAGGTTCATATAAGAAAATAAAGGAAGAGGAAATCGCGTTCCACAATGTCCACCTAGTCCTACAAATTTCTAAAACAACAATCTTGTAGAGATGGTTTCAAGTTTTAATTTTCAATGGTGGCATATAAGCCTAAAAAAAGTGATAAGAAAAAGCAAGGAAGAAAGAGCATGTATCAGTACAATGAACTTAACTGAGAAGAATAACAGCCTAAGTATGAACCGGTGATAATAGGATAAATATACTGATGTTTGAATAAAAAATACTCGAATATTTCTTTCGTTTTACCATGAATTCCTAGGGCCACTAAGCAGGGCAATGAAAAAACCTCAGACAAGATACAGAACAAAAATGAGAAAAGCAAAAGAAGAATGAAACAAGTACGACAAATTCTGGGTCTACCTTATTCTCCTCCATGGATGAGCTCACTTTTAAGTAAAGGTCGCGTCAATCGGCAAGCACAAGCAGGGAAGAATGTCTACTTCACTGTTTAGACTGAGACACCTTAACAGTGCCACTGAAACTTGGGCCGGTTCAATTATCAGAACAGACTCAGCCGCGTGTTAAGGGTTAAGGATATCGATCCGGGTAAACGGGCTCCACCCAGTTCGCGCTAGCTCGGCTGTCAGAGAGAGATCAAGAGACTACGTCGTATTGCACTCTAAGGGTACTTATGGTATAACAGGAATTTCATAAACTAAACCACATTTTCCAGCGTGAGAGAAGTTAACTAAAAGTGAAAGGCAGTATCCTTATCTTGTTGGCAGGTGAAAGAAGATGGCACTCTGGAGTTCGTTTCTTGGTGGCAGAGTTCAACATTTCTCGACATTGGTGGCAACGCCGCCTTCTTCTCATTCGAGACCATGTCAGAATCCAAGTCCGAGTGTAGTGACTGTTGAAGCAAAGGCCAGAACGAGACAAGAAAACAGGATTGCCCGCCACCAGCGTATCAGAAAAAAGGTAACCTTTTTAGTCATATAGTGTCCTGCCCATCCGGAGTTTGCAAATTGTTGTCTTGTTTTTGTGCTCAAATCATTTGCTACCGGTGTTGTGCTTGCTATCAACTGATTTTAGTGCGTTTAAGTTTATTAGGATTATCAAATGTTCACAGGCACTGCTGAGTCTTGTTTAACTCCGCAATTGAAGCAACTTGCAGAGTGGTTGAGTTTTATCTGAAACATTTATTACTAAGAACTCTATAGTCTATTTCCTGTCCTTAGTTCCCCTGATTTTGTGGAGAACACGGTTATTTTGGGCTTTTACAGTCTGTTTAGATGAAATTGTGTCAGCTCCTGCGAAATATGATGGTTTTTTCTATAAAATGATAAAGCTTGAATCTTTAGGATGTGGGAAAAGAGTTAGTCTCGCCATTATCTTTCAAGAATTGTGTGGTTCAAAATCTGTCATTCAAGCACAACATGATCCATGGGAAGATTTGTTTTAGGTGATTTATTGTTCCAGTGTTGACTGTTGTACTTGGGAAGATCGGGAGACATTTCTAACTGTTGAAGTCTTCAATTAGGAGATACATATGTCTAGAGATAGTTTAATTTTGGTCTCAAACTACCCATGTGATAATTTTGAGCCCTATGTAGATGATACAAGTTAGTTTAGAGTCGTGCTCATCATCTCTGAAAAAAATTGACGGTGTCAAGCTTCTTATGTCATATCCTGGATAATGTTTTCAAGTTACACGATCACTGGGGAAAAGATTTAATTACTGTGCATCTAATTAATGCAATGGCATCCCACGCTTGCTATGTTAGAGTGCTTTTCTTCTTTCTTTGCCTTGAGGGTTGGTAAATATTTGTGTAATATCATCACTTCGTCGAAACTGATGATTTCAACTTGACATAAACACAGATTAACCATTTCTGAAGATTATAATTCGTTTAGGTTGAAGGCACTCCAGATAGGCCAAGGTTAAGTCTCTTCCGCTCGAACAAGCATCTTTATGTCCAGGTGATTGATGATACAAAGATGCACACTCTTGCTTCAACTTCTACAATGCAGAAGCCTCTCTCTGAAGAGTTTGACTACAGTGCTGGTCCAACCCTGGTAAGCTTGCAAAAGCAACATAGGGATTGCCTGGGCCAGTACTAGGCCAATGTGTTTAGTGTCTGAGATGTCTACTGCATCTGCATATTTTGTTGGCCAACTAGTTAATTGATCCTTTTCTTTCGATGGCTTGAGCTTTGTCGGAAACTTTAGTGGGGTAACTCTTAGCTTAGGTTTAACTGTCTTCTGCGTCTGATTGGACATTCTGACCAACTTTTTAATGTTCGTTTCTTTGTTCCTTTGCTCACCTACTCATCTGATTTCTGCTCATTTATGTTTATGTTCTAAATGCATCATTTTTCACATTAGGATGTAGCTAAGAGGGTTGGTGAACTCATTGCAAAATACTGTTTGGAGAAAGGAATTAGTAAAGTCGCCTTTGATCGAGGTGGATACCCGTATCATGGACGAGTAAAAGCCGTTGCTGAAGCAGCACGTGAACATGGTCTCGAGTTCTAGCATCCTTGTTTAGCTACTTCTGAACATTCATTGCTTTTTGTAACAACTTTTATGATAGAGGGCACCAATTTGCGTTGATTGCTATTTGTAATTGTGTTGAACATGCAATATGGAAAGTTTGAGGAATCTTACTACACTTTTGATGTTGTTGTGATCTTAAATTTTTCTTGGAGATAAGCTGAGATTGATATCATCACTCCATCAGCTGAAATTATCTTTAAATGCATGCTCAGTAGATTAAGAAATATGGCCAATTTATACTGAAAATATAGAATGAGGACCCATGTGATACATTGTCACCCACAGGCAGAGCAAACAGGAAGGAAACAAGACCTACTAATAGAGAGAAATTCAATGATACAGCTTTGTTGGATCGGGTCATTTACTATAAAGAACCCGTCAAAGGTCGGCTTCTGATTCAAGTCATTTATAAGCTCAAGATGAAAAGGACCACCACAAAGATTAAACAGGGACGACTGGTACCAGTTCAGAAATATTCGTGAAAGCCCTTTTCCTGATTCAGGTTTTGAACTTGGTAAAAAGTTGAACTGGAAACTTTCCCGGAGAGAAAATGGAGTGAAAGGTTTAATAACCTGGCAAGGAAATTGTATCCTGGCCTTTTCTGTGAATTGCAACAACCCGACCTGCGTTTAAAAGGAAACCCACCTCTATTACTAATCTCTCAATTAAACATGACAAAAAAGTTTTAATTCTGAATCTAATTAATAAGTCAAATATAAATTGAATGAATTTGAATTTAGATATTCAAAATCTATTAGGTTTGAATTTAACAAAATTTTCAAATATGACTAATCATAGACAATTAAGCTAAAATAAGTTTAATTGAATTTGAATTTTTTTTAATTCAAGTTTAAATCTTAGGGAACTAGGTTTATTATCACCTGTAATCTATAGTAATTTTATTATTTGGCATGATAACAATACAAAAGTAAGTATACTTAAAAGAACAATTGCCTCTATACCTCCAAGACAAACTCTTGGATTATTGCTTTTGGTTTATTGATAACAATACAAAAGTAAGTATACTTAAAGGGCAATTGCCTCTATACCACCAAAACAAACTCTTGGATTATTGCTTTTGGTTTATTTATTACCATGTGCTGATGGTTATCTCACCTGCTGGCTGCTATTGACATGTCGTCGATGGTTATCTAATTCTGCAGTAACTGGGCAGCCATGCTTGAATTTGCCCTTTTAAGTTTGAACTTAAGCATTTGTCATGTACATGAGACTAATCGCTGTTGAGGTAACAACTCAGAGATAACTTCTGCTGACAATATTGACTCTTCGTTAATTTCTAAACATGTCTACTTCGAGATCTCTTTGTGTCTTCCTGGTTGTTATCTGTTTGTAGGCGCGCGTGTAATATTTTCTTCCATTCATCCTCTTATTACATTAGTCAACTCCAACCTCTTCATGTCCAAGATCGATGTCTGATGTGGTTTATGTTATATCCACAAATCTTGGTGGCACATAGATTACAATACAATTGTGTTTTATTTTTATCCATCAACCTGCCTTCAGTTCAATGATAAACCTATTGTAACAATTTTTAATTAAAAAAGAAAAAGGGTGTGTTTGGTAAAGAACTTATCAGTTCTTTTTTAGCTGATCAACTCATTTTAAGTAGTTGACTTAAAAAAAAGATTCATAAGTTTGTTTAATAAATAGCTAATTGGGTTGGCTGATTCAACCCAATCAGCTATTTTTTAACCAGCTCCAAATAGGAGTGTTTCACACCCATAAGTTGATTTTTTTCAGCTAAATCTCCAAAATGCCTTATACTCTCACATCTCACTTCTCATTTCTCAAGTCTCCAGACATTCCAGAATGTTCTCCCTTCTTTCGTTGTTTTCGTTTGTTGTTAATAAACGATAATAATATTATTATATTATTATTATTTCGTTCTTCCTTCTTTCGTTATTAATAACAACAACAACAACAATAATAATAATAAATTATTATTATTATTATTATTATTATTATTATTATTATTAT
>JANITW010000008.1:1329980-1340823 GCA_027564335.1 Erythroxylum williamsii | reverse complement strand
TTTGACATGAAGTCGGTAGAGGGACTGTTTTCACTGTTTTCTTTAAGATAGTATTTTTGCCATAACTTTTTCATTTCAAATCCGAATTGAGCGATTTCAGAGGCGTTGGAATCGTGAGATCATGAGGAACAATTTTCTTAAAAAGGAAATCTGAAATTCTTTCTATTAAAAGTTCCTCTACTTGTGGTCAGTTGTGTTCGGTTTTGGTCTTCCATACTTATATGGGTCCGAATGTTGGGCCTCAGAGACGGGGTCCAACAGTGTATGACTTTTCAATTTGTTTGAAGGTTTGTAATAACCTTAATACAAGTTGGTCTTCGAATTTATGGTATGTAATATGATAGGTACATAATGAATGATATGTTATGTACTGTATAGTTGCTTTGAGATTTTAAAATGCATGTATGAAATGTTTCGTCTCGTTTAGATTTGTCTCGGTTCTGTAACATGTTTTGTTGTCTATGTGGCACCCCCATATCCTCCCAAGGAGTATTAGGATGTCACATCTTTTTGGCGTTAGAGCATGGTTTAGGCGATTATGGTTTAACCAACATTCAACTATTTCTTCTATTAAGTGTACAAGTTGGTTTTGGCCCAAAGTGGTGTCCTATGTTTTGTCTATAAAATTTATGATGGAAGGATCTCATGACTCTGTTGACGAAGTTATTAAGAGCAATCAGCCAGAGCAAATTTGTCTAGAAATACCTGGACCCTCGGGGATCAATCGAGATGAAGCTGGGAAGCCACCTCCTCATCTAGCTCAGGGAGAGGCTTTGATTAAGTTGTCCCAGGATATGATGACGTTATTGCATCGGATGACAACACCTAAGGCTCCAATTGATCAGCTGCGAAAGTATGGAGTAGAAGAATTTATTAGGACATCTCTGGAGGAATCTAAAAGGACTGAGTTCTGGATTAAAAAGGTGAAGAGAGTGTTGGATGAGATCAGTTGTCCAGCAGAGCAAATGGTGCACTGTACTGTCTCCCTTCTGCAGAGAGTAGCTTATGAATTGTGGAAGTTCGTTTTGAGGAGTCATCAGCTACATGTGCCCCTGACTTGGGATTACATGTGACAAAGGCTTATAGAAAGGATAAATGGAAGCAATTTCTGAACTTGAAGTAGAGAAACTTATCAGTTGCTGAGTATGATCGGGAGTTCAACCGATTCAGTAAGTATACCCCTAAATCTTTGCCTACTAAGGAGTTCTGATGTTATCAGTTTAAGGATGGTTTGTATGACTCCATCAAGGAGCATCTGGCAGCATTCACTCTGTTGCAACAAGTGACTTACCATCAATTAGTACAAGCTACTATGAAGATTGAGAGGCAAGAGACGATTAGAAAAGAAAGGAGTCGGCGAAGGGGCATTACTAGAGGAGGCCAATCTTCAAGTAAACAAAGTTAGGAAGGTATTTCCTCTACACCAAAAGTTGCTCAGAGATCTGTGACTCGGGAAAGCCTACAAAACTGTCCACATCGGCTGTCTCTAGCAGTGGTTCCCTTATTGCTCTGTTCATCATTAGGGTGTCTGTTGGAAAGCTACAGGTGCATGTTTCTGCTGTGGTAGTACTGAGCATATGATAGTAAATTGTCCTCTGAGACAGTCTGAGTTACCACAAGCAAGTAGAAAGGACTCTCATGCATCTACTAGGAACAGAGGACAAAGTAGAGGTCGAAGAGGATATAATCAAAACAAGACTAATTCGGGTTCCCACTCAAAAATTGTAAATCGACCAGTTGTGCCTTCTACTTCGGCTCGAGCTTATGCACTAAAAGCTCGTGAGGATTAAGATGCAGTAGATGTCATTGCTGGTATTGTTTCTCTCTTTAATTCTGAAATGCATGCATTGATTGACCTTGGATCTACTCATTCATATATCTGTGTTAAAGAAATGTTTGATATAGAGATGCCTATAGATCAATTAGAATATGACATGCATGTGACCAGTCCTTCAGGTAATAGTGTGTCGGTAAATCAGGTGTATAGGAATTGTCCTATTATGATCCAAGGAAATGATTATGTAGTAGATCTGATTAGATTACCTTTTCATGAGTTTGATTTGATTCTGGGTATGGATTGGTTGTCTAAGCATCGAGCTGTAATTAATTGTAATCCTAAGACAGTTATACTTAGGAGGCCCGATCAATCTAAAATAGTATTGCATGGCATTTACACTAGTTCTTTAACTAATATGGTATCTACTATATAAGCTCGGAAGCTTCTCAGGAAGGGATGTGAAGCATATCTAGCTTTTGTGTTTGATTCTAAAAAGGAGGTTGGTAAATTGCTAGATATTCCGGTGGTGAATGAGTTTCCAGATGTATTTCCAGAAGAATTGCCTGGACTCCCTCCTGAAAGGGATGTGGAGTTATCTATTGAAGTTATGCCTGGCACTGCTTTTATATCCAGAGCACTATATAGAATGGCTCCTACTGAACTGAAGGAGTGAAAGGTGCAGTTATAAAAGCTTCTAGATAAAGGCTTGATTTGACCTAGGTTGTCACCGTAGGGAGCACCGGTTTTGTTTATTAAGAAGAAGGATGGTACACTACAGATGTGCATCGATTACAAACAATTGAATAGAGTCACAGTGAAGAATAGGTATCTGTTGCTAAGGATTGAAGACTTATTTGATCAGTTGAAAGATGCAGGAGTGTTTTCAAAGATAGATCTACGATTGGGGTACTATCAGCTTCGAGTAAAGGATGTGGATGTATCAAAGATTGCATTTAGGACCCGATATAGACATTATGAATTCCTAGTAATGTCATTCCGGTTAACTAATGCTCCAGCATCATTTATGGATCTGATGAATAGAGTGTTCGAGCCTTATTTGGACCAGTTTGTTGTGGTGTTTATGAATGATATTCTAGTCTATTCTAAAAATGAATAGGACCATATTGAACATCTTCGAATTATATTAAAGACCCTGTGAGAAAGACAACTGCATGCTAAGCTACGTAAGTGTGATTTCTGGCTTCAGGAGATATCATTTCTAGGGTTTTTTGTCTCTTCTGAAGGAATTAGAGTTGATCCTCGTAAGATAAAGGCGATTATTAATTGGAAGCCACCATGGAATGTGAAAAAAGTGAGAAGTTTTTTAGGTCTAGCTGGTTATTACTGACGGTTTGCTAAGAGATTTTCGGTGATAGCATCCCCTTTAACTAAACTATTACGGAAGGGAGTAAAGTACGAATGGTCTGGTAGATGTCAGAGTAGCTTTGATAAGCTGAAAACTATGCTTACGGAGGCTCCTGTATTGGTCCAACCTATTTCTGGTAAGGAGTATGTTTTGTTTAGTGATGCATCTGGAACCAGTTTAGGTTGTGTTTTGGTGCAGGAAGGAAAGGTAGTTGCTTATGCCTTTAGGCAACTAAAGACTTATGAATAGAACTACCATACACGTGATTTGGAGCTTGCAGTGGTAGTGTTTGTCTTAAAAATTTGGCGGCACTACTACTTGTATGGTGAAAGGTGTAAAATTTTCATAAATCGTAAGAGTCTAAAGTATCTACTTACCCCAGAAAGAAATCAATCTGAGAAAACGACGTTGGTTGGAATTATTTAAGGACTACGATTGTATCGTGGATTATCATCTGAGTAAGGCTAATGTTGTAGCACATGCCTTGAGTCAGAGGACAATTTCAGCATTATCAGTGAAGTGAGGTGAATGGGAACTTGAATCTGATGGAGCTTTAATAGCTCAGTTGAAAGCAAGGCCTAAATTGAGGCAAGAAATTTGTGATGCTCAAAGAGCTAATGAAAAGTTACAACAATTTATCTTGGCTACTCAGAAAGGTAAACGGTATGATTTTTCTATACAAGGAGATGGTGAATTGTATTATAAGGATCGATTGTGTGTACCAGCTAACGATGAATTGAAGAACAAGCTGTTGTTTGAGACTCGTAATATAGTATTTACTATGCATCCAAGTGGGAACAAGATGTATCAAGATTTGAAGCAGTATTATTGGTGGTCAAGTATAAAACAGGATATTATGGATTATGCAGCAAAATGTCTGACATGCTAGTAGGTTAAAGTTGAGCACCAAGTTCCATCTGGTTTGTTACATCATATTTTTATTCCTTAGTGGAAATGGGATAACATTACCATGGACTTTGTCACTGAACTTCCTCTCACTCAAAGGAAGCATGATGCGGTATGGGTAATTGTGGATAAGTTTACCAAATCTGCTCATTTTTTGCCTGTTTGTCCTAACTATTCTTTGGATAAGCTAGCAGATTTGTATGTGAATGACATTGTGAGACTATATGGAATACCATTGTAGATTATTTCTGATCGTGATCCTCGATTTACTTCGAGATTCTGAAAAAGTTTACAGAAGGCTCTGGGAACTTAGGTTAAGTTTAGTACTGCTTTTCATTCCTAGACAGATGGACAATCTGAACGAGTTATACAGATATTGGAAGATATGTTGCGAGGTTATGTGTTAGAGTTTCCCGAGAGTTAGGATAACTATCTGACTCTGATGGAGTTTGCTTATAATAACAGTTATCGAACGAGCAATAGCATGGAACCTTTTGTAGCATTGTATGGTAGGAAGTGTAGAACTCTAGTATGTTGGACAAAGTTGAATGAAAACAAGATGATCGGGCCAGAAATTGTCAAAGATACTGAAGAAAAGATTCAGATTATTCAGCAAAGGTTGAAAGCTGCCAATGATCGGTAGAAATCCTATGCTGACCTAAAAAAAAGAGATATTGAGTATCAAG
Source organism: Erythroxylum williamsii (assembly GCA_027564335.1). NCBI lineage: Eukaryota > Viridiplantae > Streptophyta > Magnoliopsida > Malpighiales > Erythroxylaceae > Erythroxylum > Erythroxylum williamsii. The sequence goes on along the minus strand of JANITW010000008.1, from coordinate 1,336,088 downwards.
TAGGAGATAAGGCATTCTTGAAAGTATCATCATGGAAACACATACTTCGTTTTAGGAAGAAGGGTAAGCTTAGTACGCGATACATTGGTCCTTATGAAATTCTGAAAAGAATTAGACCAGTAGCTTATCAACTAGCTCTTCCTGAAGAATTGGCCAAGTTACATGATGTATTTCATATATTTTATGTTGAGAAGATATCGGTCTGATGTTACACATAAGATTCCTATGCAAGAAATTCAAGTGTAATCAGATTTGTTGTATGAAGAAGGGTCAATTTCTATATTAGCTAGAGAAGTTAAATAACTTAGAAACAAGTCAATACCTTTGGTAAAAGTCCTCTGAAAATACCATGGACTTGAGGAAGCAACATAGGAACCAGAGGAAACCATAAAAGCCCAGTATCCACAATTATTTGGATCAAGTAAGAATTTCGATGATAAAATTTCTTAAGGAAGAAAGAATTGTAACACCCATGTTAGGGGTTAGAAAATTAAGAAATTACAGTACATCGTTTGCTTTGCATACTTAAGTTTTCACCTATAGGCATATGCAATTTTGTACACATACAAATATTTATACATGCATTCATTGAATTTTTTTGGGTATAAGTGATTTTTTAATGTAATTAAACTGTAAATTTTGGATTAATTATGTTACAAAATTTATTTGGTGATAATAGTTATTATTTCAGAATTTTGGTGAATTTTAGAAAAAATTGATCAAAAATTTGAAGTATTTTAGACTAGGAAAAATATTGAAATAAAAGACAAATTATGTAGTAATAAATGGATCTATTAATATGTGACATATGGACAAAGGGTTAAGTGACAATTGGTAGCCTTACTTGGAGGACACATGTTACACATGCATTAGAGACATATGTCAAGGCTTGAGAGAGACACCTAGGCATTAGGAAAAAGTTTCTACAGCCCCTTTTCTTTGGTTTCACTGAAACCACCATCTCCTTTCTTGCTTTGCCATCCCTAAAACCCATTATTTGCTCTCCCCATTTTGTATAGACCAAGTAAGTACTGCTTTAAGTTTTATGATAGTGTAAATGATTTCTGTTGAGGTTTTAATGTTTGTAACTGAATGCATGCATGAATGGTGTATATTTTCATGCTTGTGGAGTGCTGCATATGTAAATGGTGTTGATGAATGTGTGGGTGGTGAAAGAAGAAGCAAATAAGGTGATTGATTAACAAGATGAAGGATTATAGTCATTGAAATATGATATATGCAGTATTTTACTTAACATACATCTGTATTTAGGGAATAACTTGATCTGTGAATATCCAAATTAGATGAAGTTTGATTTATAGTAAACTAGAGACATAGAACTACATTTATCAAGAAGAATTGAATTCAAAATATGTCCTTAAGAGTTTGAAAATTTGGCTTGAAGTTGAAATTGGTGTTCTGTCAAGGTATGAAAACAGTCCGTGAATTTTTTAGTATAACTTGCAGGATTCTAAACTAAAATATTAATGCATGATATTGGTGTCATTAGACTTTCAAGAAATTGAGGAACATTTGATTAGCAGAAGATGTTGCCTAAATACCCTATTATTGAGGTCAAAATGGTCATGCAAATCAAGCCCGAAATTCTTTAAGAAAAATTTGAAAAAAAAAATGATAGGTTATGATTGATTTTATGAAAAACAAATTGGTTTGAGAATGAGTTGAGATGATATGGAAGTGAATGTAAGGGTAGTTTCATTTATAAATAGAATGAATAAACTGAGAAATTAGTAAAGTGATAAGTGCAGAAAATGTGGTAAATAAATGTTGAAGATGATGAATAGTGGTGAAAATTTTCTAATTTTGGTATTTGTTCTTAATCTTGCATTTTGAATTGTTTTAGAGTAGGGTGAGTTGGAATGGGAGTAAAAATGTAGCAAATATAAGTTTAAAATGGAGTATAATGAATAAATCAGTAGGAAGAAGAATGAAAAAGTCTGTAGCTTCGGTGTTGAAGGAGGAAACTTGCGTTTTTTAGAGAGAGAAGAGAAGACTAGTTCCATTAAAACCGAACTGTGTTGACTCTTTTAGCCACAACTTTGTCATTCGACCTCCAAATGACTTGAAAATTGAACCAATAGACTCCTAAGAAATTTTTCTTTCTCTCAATAAAAATTTAGAGTCATCTGAATTGATTTAAAAGATATTGATTAGATGAAAGTGAGGAAATTTGCTGGAATGTCATGATCTAGACGAATTTCACTGAACATGATTCGGTATTATGATTATATCTTGATCTGTAGAGTTTCAAATAAGTTTATTCTTGATTCACATTAAACTTGAGACATATTTATACAACTTTCTTGAAGAAGTCAAATTTTAATTTTGTCTCTAAGACTTTCAAAATTGGCAAGAAATTGAGCCTTGGCTTAGGTTGTAGCATTACCAAGGATAGAAATCATATCCTGTGAATATTGAATAAACTGTATTAATGTGGGCTGAATTCGACTGAGATGTTTTCACCAAAGTTGTAGCTTATTCTCTTAGCTTTAAATTGGTATAAAGTTTATAATTTTTAGATATTAGAATTGAGAGTTATGAGGTGTACAACTTGGAGGCATGATCATGCATTAGCCAAAATTTCAAATGTACACAGTTTGTGGTATTTTGAGCATAACTCATTGAATACTAAACCAAATTGGATGAACTTGATATCATTGGAAACCTAAGACAAATAGGAAAAATTTATAAAAGGAATTATTACCTAATTACCTCATCTTCCAGATGAGAATAATTGAGCAAAGCAGACCCAAAGCTGGATTGTGAAATAAATATGGATTGAGAGATTGAGTATGATTTCACATAATCGGTAATATGATAAGATTAAGGATTGGAAACCCGGATTTTTGACATGAACATGCTTCATACATATTCAGTATACATGAATGTGCATAATTGAATCCATAATTGAGCACAATGGTAATATATGTTTGTATTGAATGTTTTAGAGGAACCCTTAGAGCGACCGATTCCAGATTTTGTCGAGACTTCGAGGCAATAAGCAAATATGGAGTTTTTGTGAGTAACCTAAGATGGTCTCACCTTGATTTGTTTTGTTTATTACTGAATTGAATTTGATATTGATGAATGTGTATTGAATTGTGTACTGATTCCGGATATAAAGGTCCGAGATATTGATTGATGAATGTGATATTGAAGTGCTACTTACCTTACTTTGTTCTACTTGTTGAATTTCATTTATGTTGATTGTGTTCTAAATTTTGGATAATGATTGTACGAGGTGTTTGATGCATTTTTATATCATTAGAAGTGCTATTTACAAGTGAATATGATTGACTACTTGCTTTGTACATGAAATAACTGAAATGACCTTGTTTTGTTTTAAAACTGTTGAGTCCTAGTTGTGGGTAAATAGGCATACCTAGAAGGGTCTGAAGTTACTTCTATGACACATCGGTGTCTGACACTTTGGTATCTTCTGTTATTGACACTTCGGTTTCTTCTGTTATTGAGATGCAAGTCTCTTCTGTGATATGTTACCAATTATGGTATCTTCTGTATAAGTCTCGTTACCCACTTCTGTTGACGGATTAGCGGTCATTTGATTGTGTATTATGATATATGTTGGATTTTGAAATAAACAAAATGAAGTTTTGAACTGAAGGGATTGTGCCTTCTTTGATACTCAGTTCTGTTAACTATGTAACCGTTCTGGAATTTAAATATCTGCTTGTGTTATAACTTGATTCAATATGATTAATTGTCAAATTATGCATAGTTTAGTTATTGCTCACTAAGCTATATACTTAGCATGGTGGATTTGCCCCATGTAGGTTCAGAGAGAAGAACATAAGTGAGACGAGTCAACCGCAATGGCCAATGTAGTTTGTGTCTTGTTTTATATAAACATGTATTTTGAGTTTGTTTTGGGCTTGTATTTGATGTATATGACTTTTGAATTTGTTTGAGGTTTGTAATAACCTTAGTACATGTTAGTCTTCAAATTTATGGTATGTAATATGTTAGGCTCGGTATGAATGATATGTCATGTACTTTATGTTTGCTTGAGATTTTGGGACTGCATGTATGTTATGTTTTGCGTGTTTTGGATTTGGTTTTGGTTCTATATTATCTGTATGTTTTGTATGTGTGACACTCGCAATATCCTCCCAGGGGCTATACATGGGCATTACAGGTAAGGCTAGGACCAGTGTTGTACATAGTTTCTCCTTGATAAGGGAAAAGCTTTGTTATTGCTCTTCTTCTCATCTAAACTTCCCTTTTTTCAGGCAATCCACAATAGGAGCTACAATACTGCTGAAATTCTTAATAGACCTCTTAGAACATCGTCAATATGTGAAAACTCCTCACATCTCCAATAGTTCTCGGTGTAGGCCAATTTCTAATGATTTTTACTGTCACGACTCGATACCACATCGGGTTCATGATAATCGTCGCATACTTGAGCTAAAGACACTCGTAGTATCCCTAATCCGACTATGCAAGGCTAATTGAATATCTCTTTTTAATTAAAAAAAACGTGTTTTAACTCTTGAATAATGGGATGCACGACCTTATATGGAGAAGGGTCTATAATATTGACCATTCTTTGACCAAAATATGGTGAAATTACCTTTTTGCCCTTAGGTTGTATTAAATTACCATTTTACCCTCCAAACTTTCCTAAATTTACAATTAAGCCCAAAGTTTAGGAATCTCCAAAACTTTTATTTTTATTTTGGTCCTTGAACTTTTGAGAATTATAATTAAGTTCCTTAACTTTATAAAATTACACATTGGTCCTTCAAGAATTAAGAAATTATGTTTAAGTCCTTTAACTTTTGACAATATGTCTAATATGTCTATAAAGTTAAGGGGCTTAATTATAATTCTCAAAAGTCCAAGGATCAAAATAAAAATACAATTTTTGGAGGCTCCTAAACTTTGGGCTTAATTGTAAATTTAGGAAACTTTGGAAGGTAAAATGGTAATTTCATAAAACCTAAAGATAATTTCGTCATATTTTGGTCAAAGAATGGTCAATATTCTAGACTCTTCTTCATGTAAGGTCGTGCATCCCATTAGTAATGAGTTGAAACATGTTTTTTTAATTAAAAATAGATATTCAGTTAGCCTTGTACAATCAGATTAAGGATACTACAAGTGTCCTTAGCCCGAGTATGTGGTAGTTATCATGGGCTCGACGTGGTACCGGGTTGTGACAATTATAGTGGTATCAGAGCTGGTACCTGAACTATTGTGCCAGCTAGGTTGAACCCCAAAGAGGTCTGAGCCTTAAAGGGGGTAAAGAATGTGAGATCCTACATCGGTCAAAAAGAGGAACAAAATATGCCTTATAAGGGTATGGATACTTCTCCCTTATAGACACGTTTTCTATGATCTAATGCACCGGATCCTATCGAAACTCCGAGGTTAAATGTGCTTGAGCAAGAGTAGTACTAGGATGGGTGACCTTCTAGGAAGACTTTAGAAAAAACAAAACCGTGAGGGCTTAGCTGGGTCAAGGCTCAAAGCAGACAATATCTATAAGCGAGTGATCTGGGCTATTACATTTACCTTATCTTCATCCACTCGGATGCCATCTTTTCCCACAACATATCCGAGGAACAAAAAATTCTCCAATATAAATAGGCATTTCTTCCAAGTTGGCATATAATTGATTTTCTCTTAAGACCTCAAATACATGCCTTAAATGTCCCACATACTCTTCAATAGATCTACTTTATATAAGAATATCATCAAAATAAACAACCACAAACTTACCGATGAAAGGTTGCAACACTTAGTTCATAAGATGCATAAAAGTGTCAGGTGCATTGGTAATCCGAAAGGCATAACCAACCACTCATATAAGTCATTATCTTAAAGGTTGTCTTCCACTTATCTCTAGGCCTTATTCTTATTTGATGGTATCTATTCAGAAGATCCATTTTAGAGAAAATAATGGCTCCACTAAGCTTATCCAATATATCATCAAGTCTCAGAATGCGAACTTTATAGCCAATAGTGATTTTGTTGATCGCTCTACTTGTTAAGTCAAAATGACTTTACATAAATATGATTTTGATGTATAACAAAAAGAGATCAAATAAAAAGAAAAACAAA